>JAANSN010000645.1:0-50617 GCA_036850665.1 Dicranocentrus wangi
ATTCCATAATTAATTACACATTTTAATACACATGCTTATGTATTCATTTAGTTTATATGATAGTATATATTATACTCGTTAGAAAATTAAAAGCACTACTACGGCATCCCCAAATCCCCAATCGTCCCCAACAATCGTTTATCGTGTAGTTGAGAGTTGAGAAGTATTTGTACGGTTTTAAGATTTATACATGTGACGTGACATGCCCTATAAATTGTTTGTCTTCAGTCGCTTCCCGTGTGTTTTTGTGGATTATTTTGTTGGCCGATTGCTGATATTGCGAGATTTGGATTTACCGTGTACATACTTTTACCATGCGAATGTCGTGCTTTGATTTAATTGTGACGTGATAGAGATTGGATTTATAAGCTATAGTGCAAGTAGCACATAAGGTACAAATATAGTTTCTTATTTTCTTATACACATTGAAGAGTTTAATGACATGATGTATTTGAAATCTTAAACTGAGTTACTAATTTCTTTTTTGGCAGCTCGCAGCTTTAACAACGTCAGGAATTTTCGTGCCTCAAGACTCAGATGTCCATTTCACCATCATCATCGCTTACCACTTACCACCAGTGTGGACGCGTACCTTCTGATAATCTCGCTTGGAGATAGTGATTACTGATTGGTAATTGACACTTGGACATGTACCATTTCGTCTTTCATCTTTGGTAGGTATAAATACTATGTGTATGTCATATGTAACAAAGAGCTGGGTAGTAGAGAGGTGCTTGGCTAATTTCAAATTATGTAAAACTCTTTTTTATTTTGGATACACTAGACCAAGGTCGTGTTGTTAATTAAAATGGACCTTACAAATCCTAAGACGCCGGTATTCATTAGACCAATTGCGAAAGCGAAAAGAAAATCTAAGCAGCGTATTTCCTCTGAAGATGTACATCAGCAACCAGGAGGAAGTGGGAGTTGCCTGGATAAACGTAAACATCAGCAACAAGTGGATTTGGCAAAGAAGTCACAGCCACCACGAAAAAGTGCCCAGACAAAATCAAAAATCGCTTCAGCTAAACCGGAACCGGAACCCAGTACTAGTCACAACCAAAGGAGGGACCCGAAAGAAAATCAGTCAGCATCTGGAACTGGAAGGAGAAGAACCAGGAATAGCTCCAGTTCCTGTTCTTTGGAGAGTAATGTGACGGAGCGGCCACCAGCAATAAAGTCATTATCGAAATACAAGATTCCTAAGAAAAGCAGCAATTCCACTAGCAAGAATGATGCTACAACTGATCAAGAAAAACATCGCAAAAGAGTTGCGCAGCCAGGCAGTTCTACCGATTCAGTGACAGAGACGAAACGGCCTAACAGAGGGAAAAACTTTGGAGCTGCACATGCAAGCACAAGCACAATCTCTAGTATGGCTAACGAGAAAACGACAAAAGTACTCAAGCCTGAATATGTGCTAACCACGTATGCTTGTAATCCAAAACCAAAGAATCTTAAAAATAAAAGCAAAAACTCCGACCCAACAAATAAAGCTCCTGATCAATCTTCAAGTTCGAATGCGATTAAGAAGCAAGCCATTAAAGGACCGACTTCCTTCACGAAAAATAATAGTCAACTTTCCTCAAAGCCAGAGAGAACCATGCCGTTGATTCCTAAATCGACAACGATGATCTCCGAAGCGCCATACAATGGAGGCTCGTGTATTGCGGAAACTAATAGTTTTGCACAGTCAAATCTTAATTTGGACAGTCAAAAGGAAGAGGCTATGGATTTTGACAATCCTGTTAGTATGTTTATGCCATGCTAAATAATGTTAAAAAAATAAGTCGTTAGCACATGAATACATATCGTGTTAACTATTATTTAGTTTCCAGAAATCATGCAAATGATAGCTGAAACCAGTTACAGCTTTCCAGACTACGATGACGCAATGGACGTAGATATTATGCCTATGTTGAGGAAGCAACTTGTTATTATTCCAGATACCAATGTTTGGATAGGTACGCTTGCCTTACATCGTGGCTCATTTATTGTTTGCTAATAACACCCCAAAATTAAACGAGATAATGAGATAAACTTTACGCGAGAATTGAAATAATAATTTAAATGTTTGATAGATCACAAGTCTTTACTTGAGCAATTACTGAATACGGAATATCCACTTACATCTTATCCTACAATTGTAATTCCATGGATGGTGCTACAAGAAATAGATCACAATATACATCGGCGTAGTAATACATTGAACAATAGCGGGCAGGCTTTTCGAAGTGCAGCAAAGTTCATCCATAGTCTTTTATCCGCAAAACATCCACGAGTAAAGGGTCAGAAGGCAACTGAAGCGATAATAGGAATGGAGTTTAGTGAACTGATGGCAGATGATTCTATACTAAATTGCGCTATTCAGTATAGTAAGCAACCCCAATTTATAACGGTAAAACATTACTTATACGATTGCTACTACTAAACATTCAATACATGTGCAAAGGTTTACTGTGAATTTTCATATAGATTTTCGTCACAAATGATATAAATCTTCTCAACAAAGCCTTGGTCCACGAAATAATTGCACATAAAGGAGATACAACACTCGTTAAAACTTTGCAAGAACTTTGTAGTGGAAATGAAATTCCTCCCAATGTTAAACCGTTTAGTTACGATAGTGTAGACCAAGGGATTAGTTCTGTGTCCAGTTCTTCCATGTCGTTTTCTACCCCAACATCAGTCAAAACTGTTCAACATAGTTTCAATGTCAATGAAGTTAGTAATGTCTGTGAGATGGAAATAGATGACCCTATGGACGGAATCAGTACGAATAGTTCAGAAATTATTACAAGTGATGTCCATGATCAACCTACCACTTTTGAAACAGTTGTTATATCGGTGAAGCAAGCTTTAACAAATGTTAGTATTCATTTTTCACTATTTTTATGTGTAATTTCTGTGATTTTGAATTTTACATTTAACGAAAACAATTATATAAATTTACAATGTAGATAATTGTTCCAAAGATGGTAGCTGAATACGGCGAAGAAGGGTGGAAGTTTGCCATTAAAATTAAACCCCCCTTTACCTTTGAAAGTGCATTAAAATGTCTTCAGTCCCACTGGATAGCAGTATTTTCGTTTGTGTTTCCAAACAAAACTAAACAAATTCTGGACGAGCTTCTTGATGTCTTTCATACTAAACCAGTGAACAATAGCGAAAGCAATATTTTATCGTGGAGATTAACCATTTGTCAAATGACACTACTTCTTCTCTCCTCCAGCAATAACTTAGTCAATAGAGAACGTGTTTCAAATTGTTGTAAACTTTTAAAAGTAAGATATGATGCAATATCATATTTAATTCATAGATTCAGTTATACAGTATTGTGTATTTATTTAATCACCGGTTTTGTGACTTGTTTTAGAAATTCCTTAATAACAATACGCAACCTGCTCAAGAGGATGATGTGATCTACCCAAAATAATTGGCTTATGAGCAAACTCTGACTCTCTGGTAGTACGCCGTACGCTGATCAGCTTTTTGGATATTGGACGCTTGTGATACATAAAAAGCATTTAAGAAAGTCACGAATTTCGAGTAGTAAGATGAGTGGGTGATTTATGATCTGTGGGATCTATCTACCAATCATACATATATAAATTATTCTGGGGACATGCTGGCAATAAGGATAGAACTTAAGACAACATAATTGAACGTTATGTTACATAAATATTACATACTTACAGTAGCAACATGCATACTAACTAACTCTACAACGCTAAACCTAAAACGTAAACCAAGCAAACTGTCAGGGCCGGACCGCTGATTTTGCATTTTGCTATATTGTATGATTGTACGTATTCATTTTCATGCTTAGGATCTTACTGTACAAAACTATGGTATAATTGGTATAAGTAAATATGATTTCAAAGTAAGTACAAAGTACAAATAGGTAGTACCGATAGAACTTTCTATGTATTTTTGTACTTAAAATACACGCGTAAAATACTTTTTTTATTTGTTACGGATGTCATTTACTTTGTTTTATTTTTGAAAGATCTCAGTTTTAATTATTACAAACAAAAGGTTAGAACTCTTGATATACTTTCTATAGCCAACATTGCCGATTATTACAGTTTAAAACAACTAAATCAACGTCCTATTTCAAATGATTCAGAAGCAACTGCTGGTTTGTTGGTAAAGTAGGCTGAGGTATTGTACTCAAGGACGTGAATTCCCAATGCTGTCACCACATGAAGATACTGGTTGATGAATTCGATAGCTAATATTCCTCTGGAAAATTGTTTTTTTGATACTATCACCCATTGCGGTAGAATTTCGTCCATGAATTTGTACACCATAAGTGCCTTCATACGCAAAGTAATTATGTCCATAGTGCATAAGGAGTATTGTAATTTGTATTCCGACAATAAATAATATACGAATGTTATTTTTTAACGAGTGTACCTGTCCAAAAGTTCCTAGAATTATTTCCGCACGACCATCCATATCAATGTCAGCCACACAACATGCTTGTACAGTATCCCACTTGTTACTAAACTTGAGGGGTGTACCGGTTTTAAATCTCTCTTCAAATGAATTTCTGTTAAGTATAAACATTTCAGCAAGAGTACAGTAAAAGACTAGTTTCAAATAAAAGTATAGATACAGACACATTATGGTACGTATGCTGTATGTACGTGTAAACAAATGTAGGTGACAAAGCCGAAGAAACGATTATGTTTAGCTCGAAACCATCAACATAAGATTGAATAGCAGTGATCAGTCCGTCGAAGGTATGTTCGATCTTTTCAAAATTTTCATCGCAAGATGATAATGTTGTATCGATTGACTCTGTGAGACTGGTATTATCACCATCAGCTCCAAATGCTTTGACTTCGTCGACAAACTTGTCTTCTGCTGAATCCCCCTCGTCGGGGCTACCCTGAGGAATAAAATTGTCTACTTCAGGTTGTGGGCTCATTCGGGATTTTGATGTAGCTGTTGAAGCTGTGCTTTCACTCATACTCCCTTGCATCTTTGACTGTGGTTTACACGTCACAGTCCAGACTAGTAATGATCCATTTTGCAATCCGCATAACGTAATGCGCCTATTTAAGAGACATTTTTAAGCAACTAGCTCTCTCTCTTACGCACACTTTCCTTTATCATTCATGATATAGGTAAGTATTTAAAGGAAATGCTTACATTTGAGTTCAGTATAGCTAACTTACCTAGTAATTTCATTAACTGGTTCAATCCGAATTCTGGTCACTACATCTACAAATCGTTGCGCTAACTCGGGAAAATAAGTTGTGATTGGAACCTCTACAAATGTTGAAGTTTCATCATCTGATTCAAAAGCGTGTATTTTACGATCTGATCCACTTAGCAGTAAAACATTTCCCTACGGATTTTTAAACGTACAATGTAACCATTTCCGCAACAAACCCCCCTGCTTGTTTGAAATGCGAAATGAACGTATATAACCTTACAAAATTCCCATTGGACTTGACAACTGGAACATGATATAAGTGAAACGGAAAATAGTCTAACTTGAAAGACACATGATTTTGGCCAATAAATTCAAATTGGCTGGAATGAAATTCTTCCTTTGGTTGGAACGTCAGTCTGGACAGAGATTTGTTTGAGCCTGTTGAAGTTGTCGACGTTGGCGAATTTTGATCAGAAGACGATATCCACGTGGAATATACGTGCAAATGTGCAGTTACATGTTTTCCTTTTCCGACAGAAATAGCACCGGATGTGTTACTAGAGGCTTTCTAAAATAACACAAATAAATAATTACCATATTACTTATATACCTTCAAGGAACTACGTACTAATCTCAATAAGATCTTCAGTAAATTACTTTACTTGAACAAATGCTACAGCAAGAACTGGAAATGTGTCCACGTACGCATCTACTGCAACCACATCACATTCATCTAACAAATATGACATACGGACAATAATGTTTTATTAGCAAGTAACAAACCAAACTTTCAACATAACATTTCCAATAATTATAATCCGCTCTATTTATTCATACGTGGCAAATTTTGAAGAGGAATCTCCCGAACTTCCTTTTTGGAAATTTGTGCATAGACCTTCCCATAATCCCCTGTTCCAACAATCAGATGATTTCCAAGTTTACTCACTGAGTATATATTCCCTTGAGAAGGTAGTTGGATGAACTGTTCCTCCCTCATTGTTTAAATTTGTTAAAATTGGACATTCAGATTCACAGCAATAAAATGATGAAAAATTCACTGTTGATGTACTATGAAGGTGAGGTGGTGGCACTGTTGAAACTAAATACTTAAAATTTGAGTGACTTTTGTGGCTCTGGTCCAAATGCCAAATGGATATGAATAATGAACTATATCATCTATCTTCTTCTGGAGTAGTTAATAGTTGATAATTACCGTTTTTCCGAATTTAATATTATGCAGCCACTTGGTAGAACATCTTACAATTTACTCCTTCCAACTAAAACTCCTCCGCATTTGAGGAGGTGTTGTCAAATCAAACTCAAGACACTCCAACTGTATGTAACTCCACAACTTCACATGCAAATGCAGTTGTTTGTTAGTAAACATATGCTTTATTGCACTACAGGTATTTCCCGCAAGTGTACAACGAGTAGCAATAACACTTCTTACTTCTATGTCAGCTTCCAGGGCGATGATGGCGATATGGCGCTATGCTATGCGTGCATTTTGGTTGGTGTAAGTAAAAATGAACCGGAACCTCTTGATATTTGTCCAGTTCAGTTCCGTAGTGTCCAGTTGGCCTACTTTACTCACTCCAGTCCACTCAATCAAGAACCTTCATTTAATTGATACATAATAAACATAATTTTATTCGCCTCTGCCTTTAACCATTCATTTAGTTGCGGCTGGAGTGGAGGTTTACCGTCCGGCCGTGATTTCAGTACTCCATATATTCTGTCTGTATGCATTATGCTTGTTTTTCAATTCAACAAAATTCTGTATGATATGATGGATCGATGGGTATGGTTGCCTTTCAAATGCATTTTATAAACTCACTAATTATAATTTTAATAGGGGGCAAGTAAAAGCGGATTTGTAGTGGAGGATTTGTATACGGAATCGAATATGCGGAATTTGGGTATATGATGGGATATTGTGTGAGTGAATGAAGTCTGAAGTGAAAGTGGTGTATATTTGTATGGGGCACTCCGATAATCATGATCTATTTTAGTATTTTTATGTATATTTATATTTAATGCACTTGATTTATTATGTTGCTCATCAATTCAATTCAATTCATACCTGCACCTAATACTTGATGATGATGAGTTGGTTCAACTTGGTTGTGAGGTGAGGTGGCTTCAAAAAATTAACGGGGACAATGCAATTAGCTGCTTTTTAAATGCAACTTTTATTCTAGCATCAGCTCAGCGTGTACATGATCCAACTCGAGAGTTTGGGATTCTTATATTGTACAACAGGGAAACGGGATACACACATTCACATAGGTATATGTATATTAATAATATTCATATTCATAAATGTTTTATGAATCTATCACATAGTTGATTTTGTCATTATTACATACAATCAAATGTATTTTTGGGGGGAGTTGTTTATGTTATATTTACGCTGTTTACTAACATATTGTACGGTGACAAATAATAATATGCAATTTCCTTACCGAAAAAGGTATATTTTATTATTACACACGTTCCAAGGTATATATGTATATCTACCTTTATACCTGCTCATATTATTATTGTTACAATCGGTAATGAGATTGTAGAACTGTAAGTATTAAGTTTAATGTGCATCATTCTTCATTGTTTGTTCTGTACTGCATTGTCGAATTGTCATTAAATACAGAGTAGTAACACACTTGGCTAAAGTAAAACGTAAAGTATTTTTTGGTTAAATACTTGTTACACTTACATATATGTATATGTCTCGTGTGTGGTAAGAACTATACAGTTTTCATAGGTGTATATAATATACTTTGCTTTCTTAATTCCTTCGAATTCAAGCATACAATGTCTTAACAAGTATTCTATCATGCTACTTTGTAAAGTTTTTGTAATTCATACTCAAACAATTACGAACATAATATATTCGTATTCACTAGGATGTCGAAGATCATATATTTAGTAAGAACGAAATAAAGAATTATAACAAAATTGCGACTTAGAATTAACAGATTAAAAAATAACAAAAGTTTGCTTAGATATATCTATCTACCACGGTCTCCACACTCCTTCTTCAGGTATGAATCTGTATGACTCATTTTTGCATAGATTCAAAGGGCGACTGAAATCAAGTGGTTCATATTCACTGTACATTTGATAGTCATTGTCATGTGGCGCCGTGACATAATTGTCAAGATGACTGACGCTCCCTGCGGATGAACAAGCAGGACTGTCACGCGAGGAGTGCGGAGTCACACACAGATTGATTGCTGTAGGATTACAGTCTGTATTATTGCTGCTGAAGTCTTGTTCCATAATTTGGCCATGGGACTCAGATTTTGCCACAGGAACTATATACATAAGCTGTTTGGTTGTACTGCTGCTGTCACTTCTACTACTATTGCTCCTACTTCGCCCTTTGCTCGATACTGGATAATCTAATCTTAGAGCATCGGCAGAAGAGAGGAATCTTTGATTTGAAGTGGAGCTGTTGTTATACTGATTATGATGGTGAGCGTATGACTCGCTACTCGTTGATAAGTTGTTGTTATTGGAGTCATTAGGGTTGTGAGTGCTACTTGGACTGGAACAGTTGGAAGGGGAAAGAGACTGATTGGAAGAAGTGTCCATGAACAGAAGTTGCTGCGTCTGTTGTTGTTGCTGCTGCTGCTGCTGCTTGCTCCGCTTCGATGTATTCTTCACAGGTTCACTTTTCACACTTGCTGGTGACAAGCCAAATGACTGGACCATATTAGGAGGAAATGGGGAAGCATTACTTAAAGTCTCATCAGTTCCTATTGTGAGTCTTCCTGCTGTGGGGGCTGCAGAAGATGAAGTGGATGAGGAGGCAGTTGTGGATGACAAGAGAGATGGAGAGGAGCCGTTTCCTGTCATCATCACTTCTCCATTTGACCCTTCGCGTAAACTTTTCAAGTGAGTCACTAGCTTGTCTATTACGCTAGGACTGATTTTTGCTTTCTCCAGGAATCTAACAGTTTCTTTTGAGCAATCCTGCAAATAAATAAAAAAAAGGTTCAAACCTCGACCCCAAAAGTACGATACTGTAAATACTTCGTTTTCGTAAATTCATATTCACCAATAACGAATTAGGTACAAAATAGTAACGCCAAGAAATAAGCAGGACAAGACCTACCTCAAAGCCCTCGACAAACTTTTGTTCATCAGACTTCTTCACCGTTTGCAGATACGTCACAGTCAACTCCAATATATCGGCCTTCTCCAGTTTCGCATGCTTCTGACCCTACAATTACACAACAGACATCATATCATCGTTTTAAAAATGTCACTGGCTCAGTACATGAAAGATTGGATAAAGAAACTGTATAAAGCAATTAAATGTGTGATGATAAGGCTTCTTTTGCGCATATTTTCAAGCAATAAATATAGGTAGACGGATTTGTAATTGTAAGCATATATAAAAGCATTAAGCAAAATCAATCGTCTGATTTTTGAACAATGGCTTGAGCAATGGTTGAACATATTATTTGTCAACTAGTTTTGTGGCGTTCATTAATTACTTTGGGTTTGGGCATAATTGGACCGGACTTTACAATTTACTAGAAACTCTTATTCGCTTGTGCCACCTTCTCCGTTATGTCCACCACCGCACCGTGTAAACGTGATTTCTTTACGTGTAGCACCGTATTCGTACCAACAATAAGTGGTTGCATGCTATGTTGATCCAGAGTTTATCACGCTATAGCTCATATCTTATAAATATCGGTAAAGACGACGGATGGATAGAGTAAACAATCTCGTCTAGCCTATATGTAATAATATGTAACAAAGTTTTTTCATTAGTTGACGAATCGAGGCTGTGTCACGTTGAACCGAAAGATATATTTTAAACAAGTACATGCAATGCATCATTCAGTATACTAATAGGACCGCACAATCACCACTGATGTCATAAAAATAGGTATTTAAACATTCCAGAGTCTAGCTTCACATTCTGTGTTGTGGGTGGTCGGCAATATCAAGTACACGCAAAGTTTGTAGCACAATCATTATTACTGGATTTCATGTACGCTGTAAAGACGTGACTGCAGCAGTAAAAATGTCCACATTCATATAATGAATTACTGGCTGGGAAGGCCTTTGACCGATTTCATAATCATGTTTTTAAGTATCAAAAAATGCATCATTTTGTCGTTCCCTATCTCACGAAGACGAACCCTAGCTTCTCACGGACCACTGACACGACATAACTGCATATTGTGAGAGTCTTACTTTGTGAGATGTTGGGATGTAACATGAAATTTACAATATTCCTGGATGAAAAAACTCTGATTCCCCTTTTCAGACAAGTAGTTCTCATTTCTCATCCTTTACAAAAGACAAAGCTTACTTGCTTGCTTGCTGTAGACATAATTCTTGCATTGCGGTAAAAAGATCACATACGTAAACCACTGAAGTAGTCAAACCGCCTCCCTATTACATAGCTTAAAATAAAATAAGATCCAAATGTATTCTCCTTGTCAGTTTTCAAGATCCATAACGTGAATATACTGGCTATCAAAACTGGCCCCTGGCAGCACATGACTGTGTTAACGACAGATGATTATGCGGCAGGCAGACGCATGAGACATAAGGTTATAAATATTGTCTGTCGGACTGACAAACAGAACGTTGTCCCCAACTAATTCACGGATCGTTACTCTAAGCTAAAAGTTCCTAATCTTACTGGGCAACTCATAAATACACACATAGTGGCTCACTTCTGATTTTCAGTCAGACTGCGAAAAAATCCATATCACTTATTGTAAAGATTGACATGACAAGCAGGCCACAGGCACGTAGACATACTACTTGACAGTGTGCATAAATAATATTAATCTGAGGAAAAAAGTTTTTATATTTTAAGCTGTGCTGGTGCTGGTATTTGTAAATGTCCTCCGTAAGGTCATCATATTTTTTTCAGTTCAGTGGCGAGCCCGAGCCCACTGCTCATATTCACATGTACACACTCACATTCATTTTCATTGAACTGGCATAATATTCCGTTATCACACAACTTTCAGACAAACAAACACAACTAGATTTGTACTCAGTGGTCAGAAAGCACAAATCAAAACGTTGGTCAACAAATGATAATTGTTGATGTTCCCCAAGTAAAATGAAAGTAGTCATTAGTTTATTGGATTATTTGTTCCTATCATCAAGTGCTGGAGATAGCGTTTTTTTGCACTTCGTAATTTTTACACTATCATGAAAAAGGACTTTGGAAGTGGAAATGCGTACGAAGTGAGCCTGCCATTCCAACTCAAAAATGTATAATTTTTTTTTAAAAGTTTCATGGTCATCAAATATTGCACAAATACTTATAGACAAAATTATCTATATCAAATCATTTTTCAAGTCTCATCATATGAAAATCTCATGCATGTACACTGTCTGTACACTTATATTTTTAATTCGACATGGTCGAAAAAAATTGTGTAACGAAGGTCAGAAATCGGAACTGGCATGGAACATGGAATAAACAAACGGCTTACTTATAAACCACTACGAGCGAACGCCCTTGAACTGGAATGCGTAACGCTTTTCATAGTACAAAAGTTGCTCTTGTGCAATGCAAGACTACGATTGCTTGTCTCTTTAAAGTCTATATTGCAAGTAAAATTCCTAACGACCCAAAGTCCACGAGTAGTAATAATTGTTTCAAGCGTATCAACCATGTCTGACAAATATAACAATTACTTAAAGCCAAAAGTTTCATTAAATTAGCCTTCCTCTGTAAAAGAATACGCATACAATACCTATACTATGATCAGAGCAGCAAAATTAGTCTGATGTTGACATATCCCGGGTACAAAACAAAACTAATTACTGCAAAACAACGTTTATTGTAAATATAGCAATTAATGCAGGGAACCAGCTCGAAGTTTTTAATTAAAAGATTTGCATAAAAGAATACTTCGTCAACAATGAAATGAAGCTGCAGAGTTTAAAAAAATGGCATTAACCAGTGTATCTCCTACCTCAACACGAGTGGAATCCACGATGAGCGTTTTGAGTATTGCCAAGCTCTGATTTATGCGAGCACGTCTCCGTTTTTCCATAAGCGGCTTACTTGCCTGAAAGAGAAACACATTTTAGAGTCATACATATAGTTTTTTTTACATACAATACATAACATAACACTTTCATTCCCTAAACATATGTATATAGATAGCCCTAATTTAAAATCCAATCGTAGAAGGCAAAAAATGAAAATGCGTAAAATGCAAGAGTTAGTAGAAATTACACACAGGTTTGCTTGTGCAGATTTGCACGGTGTTTCACAGTTTTAGCAAATCCCTTTGTTTCACAGTCTCTATATACTAAAATGAACCAAATGTACATTTACGATTTCTCATATATTCTCATCATGGCTAACAAAGAAATTCTTGAATAAATCTCACTTGTCCCCGTAGTTCAGATCCGGTGCATCAAAATAAATACCTATGTACCTAAATGAAAATGAAACACACGAAGTGTGAAGTGTGACACGGCTCTTTCAAAAAACATTTTTCATGCAAAATATTTGCAAAAGTATTTTATTGTTTTAAAAATTAGCATTCATTATGACTGGCTCTCTCTCTCTTACTCGATACTTCCAGAGAGAGATGCTGAAGGTGTAAGTGTGAAGGACACTATAGCTAACCTGTAATAACAAAATAATAGTGTTGTGAGCTGCTGCTCCATCAGATAATACGCTTCCTTTGATGCCACCGTCTTTACATATTTTGAATCGTTTTCAAAACGGCATGATGCATGAATAATATCGCATAATATCGTAAGTTTCTTTACGTCATTAGCTGCTATAAACAACTTGAGACCTATTGCCTGCCTGCTACTCTCGCACTTTCAAACAGCATTATACCAGAAGAGAAAAGCGACGCTATTACGCTAACGCTATACATATATAGGTAATACTTATATTGTTAGTGCACGAGCAACGAGCACATATCTGCAGACAATTCATTACCCTTTTCAATAGAACCATTAAAATCTGCCTCACGTGCATGAGAAATGAATCAACTGGACGGACACGGATGACTGACTTTTATCCATATATGCATGAAGATCATCGCATTAATATTATTGTGAAAAAAGCAACAGAGAATAGAGATGCTTGCTGGCTTGCTGCTTTACTACTACTACCCTACCTATCTAAATCTACCTAAGCGGCATGCATAAGGTATTCTTTAATCCTGTATTAAGATTCTAAAGACTACCAAGTGATAATGCGCTTTTCCAGAGCTATACAATGTGACAGTGTTTAAAATGAGGTGTACTACCATTTATAGCGTCGTATTCGTATTAGTATGCTCCTAGTCTTACTAGATGTTTTTATATTGCATATTGCATATAAACGCGACATTATCGATTTCTCTCTACTTGTACTCTTGTTGTGCATTACTGTTTTGTCTGTTTTTATTACTCACCCACAGCATATTATTATTATACTTCTTTTCTGCTGCCTTTTAATTACTATTCATATTCATACTCACAAGCAAAGCCCGATTTATATAAAGCACTCCTCCAAAACTCACCCTTCTATTCTCCGCTGAGATTGTTTTGTTCAAATTTTTATCTCCAGTAACTTTGCTGGCCGTCATTTTGGTAAGTTTCAGAATAAAAGCCTCTTCTTCTTGAGTAAGGATAAAAGCGAAATGGCCACTGGGACGACGACGCGACGATCAGATCACTTATAATTTCACAGATGACTCAAGTTTTTTTCCCCTTGTCACTCTTATTACCTATATGATTTCACAAGAGATCTTCGTTTCGGTTTAGCGTGAAGGTCACATGGGGAATTGTTAGCGTTTTGAGGAATATCACGGCGGCCACACAAATTCCACACAAGAACAAGAACACCGTCTGCTCTGTAAATGCCTTTTGACAAGCAATATATTATTTCTTGGCTTTCCAACTTTTCACAACATATTTCCGAGTGGTTGTGGTCAGTTTCAAATATTATTACAAAATAACTTTTAAAAAAATGTTTCTAACTTGCCAACAAACCACTTGTCCCCTTTTTTTCTGTTTATTTTGCGTTAACACCACACACTAACTAACCCTCACTTGGATCCTAAGAGGTTCGAAAAAGTATGTATATACGAGGGAAGAGTGTGAGTGAACCCTTGGAACTATTAATGTGTATATTTTTCTAGGTCGGAAAATCAATACATTAAGCTATCATGACATCACTCTCCCATGAACAGTTTTTGTGTATTTAACATTGACAGGTTTCCCTTCTAATGACCTCTTGACGCCATAAACCAAAGACGGGTGTCTTGATGCTGCTCGCCGTTGTTCCTTCTTCTTCTTATTTCCCTTGTCTGATTCATAAGGACGATCTTGTCTTTCCTCTCAAAGAGCACAAAGACGTCATGTGTATTTTTTATGCATGTATATAGAAGCCGACAGACTGGATAAATCTCGGTTGGATTGGATCTTCTTCTGAAGAAACCCTCCTCACATGGATGGAAGTAGCATATATAAACTATGGGAATGACAAGGAGACTCCTTGTGTAGTCCGTATTTTTTTGTCCAGAAAGCTACACGTATATAATGAAAAACTTTTCTCCACAACAGTTTGCTCGTCTCGACTCGAATATATAGCGGGTGGGTGAAAGGGAGTGAAGAAAAAAAAACTCTTTTATGAGTGGCTGCTGTCGGTCTGCTGAAAATTTGATGATATTGTTTATATATACGTTTCGCTACTTGTGAGATGAAGAACAAGTGAGCTATATCAATTCCAATACGACTGACTGACTGATCCAATAGATAGCTAGGCTGCCTGGAACACTGTTTTTGTGTGTGGAAAACAAGACACTTATATGAAGCAATTTCTTGTCTCCACGACTGCTGCTGGATAGGCGAGATGACTGATGAACACCAGATAAGGGGTTAGGTCAGGACACCACTACCCTTCCAAAAGTGAAAATGTCAGTTTAACTAACGTAGTAATACGTAAGTATGTAATGTAATTTCGTAAATCTGGCTGGTGCAGTTTCTCTATGGTGCTTTTGCTGCGGCTTCTGTTTCTGTTCAATGTGAACGTGAACTCACTCAGAGAGAGCTGGAGGAAGTATGTGTATTGCTTTAGTTTTGAAGCTCCACACATGTACACACTCACGAAATGATCTGTCTGATCTGTGTGTATTACGTAAGCGGTAAATACCACCAGCGAAGACGAAGGCAACGCGAAACGCGAGAGTTTTTTTGTATACCAAAAATTCATTCACTCTCTCTCTCTCAGGCAAAATGGTATTATTAACTGCGGCTACGAAGAAAATTCCATGTGATGCTGATGAATGATGTGTCCACGGCGAAAACAGGAGCAGTACTGCTTACTAAAACCCAATGTCATACGAGCTATTACGTACTTTTTATTATTTTGGTTGGATATCTGAGTGAGTGAATGAGCGTATCTGGAATTTTGTGTACATATACGTATGTCGCGTCGCGGCTGCTTCATGCACTCATGTAAACACGAGCTATTTTGATGAACCGCAAAAGGCAAGGAGTATAATAAAACCACACTAGTGAAGAACCACAAGGTGTTTAAAGACGTAGTATTTCATAAAATCCACTTTCTGCTTCACAATATTGTACACTGGGATCACTGGGGCTGAATGAATGATTGATTGTAAAACGAGCTTTCGGACGAGAATCTCTTCTGTTTCATTATATACCTCTCTTTCTTCCCCTTTCGCTATTGAGGTCTTTCCACTTAAGATACAAATAATATCCTTTATTTGATTAAAGCAAAGAAATGGGGGAAATAATATATGTTTTCATTTACGGAAGCTTTTAGATTTTAAGGAATTCCGTTCCCTTTGCCCTTTTTGGTGCAAAGGGTATCGTATCTTTACAGCTAATTCAACAAATTTGTAGACTTTATACCCTTCTTGAATTGGTGAAGAGCAGGAATTTGATATATTTTCTAAATGGTACGTCAATAGATCGCTAGCATCGATCACACAAATAAACAAAGGTTTTTTCTGACTTGTTATTACCAATAATACACCAGTTTCCAATCCTATTAGTCCTCCACCGTGAATTTGGCTGGAAGATCGCTCGCATCGATCACACAAATAAACAAAGGTTTTTTCTGACTTGTTATTACCAATAATACACCAGTTTCCAATCCTATTAGTCCTCCACCGTGAATTTGGCTGGGGCCGTTTTGAGAATCCTGCGGCTCTCTTGATTCTTTTTTTTTCTGAACAAGGTAAACAGGTACTATCACAATATTATGTGGCATCAAGTGTCAGTGGATGATTCCGGTTGACAATTGAAGGCGTCACGTCATTTCAAAACCGTTTCATTTTCTATTCCACCTCTTTCTTCTATTCACTTTGTAAAGAGTAAAGAGTTGTGCTGTGTGTGTGTATATATATGTGCTTTTTTCATGAAAGGGATGTCGCATTCGTTATGCCGTGCCGTCACAAAAAGTCAAACAAAATCCACAGGTCACTGTTGTTGATTCTGCTATTACGTGTCCAAATAATACACATTGAGACCACAGACACAAAAGTAAGCAGTCCAAAAGCTGAAGTCACACACTGTTGCTACTACTATTATTATTATTATTAATGGCGTATTGAAACTGGGAGTATGATAGTTGGTTATGATACACGATCGTGGTACTGGGGCTGGGGACGGGGACGTTGTTGGTTTACAAGAGCTGACAAGAGCTGAGGAGAGGTACTCCGTCCGTGGACTCCACACAAAAATACCGTGCATACGCCCTATATTCGGTAAAGAAAGAGTGTGTGGTTCAGCAGTTCAATCAAAGAGTCACGTCACAAAGTCACAATGAATCCTCTCGCAATACATGTATTTAGTACAATGCGATGATGATCCTCTTCTTGATGCAGTTTACAATAATACCAGAGAGAGAGTCAAAGCCAAAGCGCCGTTCCCACTTTCAGCTTATTGAAGCTCCACCACACAGTTTTTAAAATGTTTTCTTGCATGGGATATGGGATATTATTACATGATGAGATGATGTGTGTTTGAGCAGGTCAACCCGTCAACTCCTTTAGCTTATTGTAGGATACCACTCTGCTGCTGATTCACCACGGTTGTTGTTGGGACACTGGGACAGGTTGAACCGTCTTCGCGTTTTGCTGCTCGCTCTTCTTCTTCTCAAAATTGAATGAACCCTTTGCGTCACAATAAATCATCGGATTATGGTATTGACATGATGATGGCATACGTCCAGGAATATTATACTAGTTGAAAAAATTCTTTTAAACCTGCATGCAGCAGCAGCAGCGGCGGCCTGCAGGCAACCTCACAATCAGATTCACAAAGCCACACTCTGACTCTGAAGTTGCATGTGAGCGTGTGGATATGGAGGAGCAAAAACTGGATTGCTGAGAAGATGACGACGACGAGAGGGCTGAATGGTGAGTTGTGTGTTGTGTTGTTTTGTTTGCTGATGTACCCAAAATTCATATGAGCATGAACCTTGGAGTGGTGGTGTACGGCATAGGTATTCGTAGTATTTTCCTGTTGTTGTGGAAGAGAGATGCAATGCAATGGTGGTGGATTTTCGGGCTGCACGAAAAATATTCTTGTACGGCCAGAACACACAGAATTAATGTGATGTGACAGGTTACTCTGAACACTGAACTGTTTAATTCTCTTTTTTTTTGCTACTCTTTTGTGTGTACTCGACGCAGTTTCCGAGCTTCCAAAAAGTCGCAATCAACAAAAGCTAAGCAAGTAAACAATCCTTTATTCTGCTAATGCCAAAACTTTTTGATGGGACGACCGACCTCACACTAAAAAGTGAGATGGTACAACAGTGGGTTTTCTATAAAGCATGCAATATCTCTGAGAACGTATTCAGGTGCACGTACACAACCCCTGTGACTGTTTTGTTTATTCACACCAAGAAAGATTGAAAAAATTCCGAAAGATCTCTGTTGAAGAAGAAAACACACGATATTATTTAGTATTGCTTCCCTTTGCGAGCACCAAAAGGAAACTAGTCGATTTCAGTACACTTTTTTCAGGGTTTCGAAACTACAACTCCTTTGTCCCCTCCGTCAGGAAAAAAAGAGGAAAATATAGAAGGTACGCGTCGCGTATGAAATGAATGTGTTGGTAGAGCAATCAAACAGTGATAATGAATCAAGATGGGGGAAAATGGTAAATGTGTCCCACGATACTACACGCAACAAAAGGGTTACTCAAACATTTATCCGTGCCTAATGAGTCTCTCTTTCTAGGTTTGTATATATGTTTGAATGATTATGGAGAAAAAGTATCTCCACCCAGTTCCTCTGTTGACACGACACAGGTGAATTAAAAATAATCTTTGTAAGCGATCTATAAATTTTTTCTTCTTTCCCCTGCCTTTTCTCCGGTCGGTCCCTCTCTCTCACTTCATTAAAAGTTGAGCTGGTGCAACGGACTACGGGACTACGAGGAGTTCGGAAAGCTTGTATATGGACTCCTCAACACATGAATATGTTATGTGTTATTGTGTCGTGAACGTTTTCCTTGAGTCATACACTTGTCTCACTGGAGAAGACTATTGTTGCTTTGTGGTTGGCGAAGAAGAGGAGAAGCAAGGCTCACTCTTTTGTTCTTTCCTTCTCTTGCGGAGGCCTGATCCAGAATGACGGCTGAGAGCAAGGGAGACCAGAAGGAAGCTCTCTCGTCTCTCTCGCTGCTACTCAAAGTTTAAGCTGGCGTGTGTGCATATCCCTCTGCAGACTTTCCCGATACATAGCTCTTCCACTTATACAGCTTTGCATGCAAGCCGTGGCGAGCAAGTTGGGGGATAACATGACACATAAAAATCCAGCTCAGTCGGGGTACAAAAAGAATAAGCGTGTATATAGAACGAACTTTTTAGCCGTTCGTTCATGAGAACTTTAACAGACTGCTCTCTTCGCGAGAAGTGAGTAAGTGTGTGAGTGAGCAAGCAGAGCGGTCCGACGGACATATCAACAGCAGCAACAGCCAGGCAGGCCAAAAAAAAGTTGCTTTTTCCGAAACTACTAACTACACCAGCATCAACCCCCAACTCTCTCTACCTATAAGTCTAAAATGTGCTTACACTTTACTCACACGTTCTTCTCTCTCGCCGTATTTTATGTATATAATCACAATGATCATCATCAGCATGCTGAAGGGACTACGCAAAAAGCGATATCATGTCTCCTCTGTCTGTATGAGTACGTACGTACGTGCAAAAGTAAGGTAAAGTCAGCGAGTCCGCATCATCATAAAGAGCAGCCGAAAACTTGTCATGGCTCGTGTGCCTCTGTAGTGGAGTGTGTACGTGTGTGTGTATATGAGATGCGAACGAGGGATTAAAGGACATGAACTGAACCAATCAGTCCTTCTATATGAGCCATACTTTTATGTATGCATGTTTTGTCATGCCGTGCCTCTCATCTCCTCGCCTCTTTCCTCATTTTGCGTCTCCTCTGCTTCTGGCTGTTGAACAAATGAGCCTTTTGTGAATGTCTGCAAAAGTAGACAAGCAAGCTCACAATGACACTTGGAGAGAATCACATATAGAATCCGTCATTAAAATCAGCATACAATACAATAATAATATGCCACGATAGCTGCGCGTGTAACAGTAGAATACTGTATTTTATTCCTCAAGAAAAAATACGCAAACAAGTAGTTTACTAGTCATGTAACTCGTATTGGATGGATGTTGTTTGTGCACGAGGAGTAATATGACTAAGGTAAAATTGTCGGCAAAATAATACAGGTTGTGATATATGTCTCATCGTTAAAGACAAAGCACTGAAATGTAAATGCATTAATACTGAATGAAAACCGACCCGCAAATCGTGGTGATCTTGATGGGAGCTGGCTAAGCTATAATATTGGTCGCAATTCTATATTCCAATTGCTGGATATTTATGGGTTTTTCTATCAACATCAAAGCACTTGGTGGACGACCGACGACCCACACGCAGATTACTTTACTGGTGAAACCCATGATCGGTGAGATGAACAATAATGCCGTGTTAATGCAGGAAGTCTTAAAATCAGGGCAAGAATCACTACAAAAAGTTTTATTTTAGTTGAGCAGAAGTCTCACAAATCTGGCAAACAGTCATTGACATTGGAAAGGAAACGGAAACCAATAACTCTATCTATGCAAACTCTATGCACAAGCAACAGTCTACAGATAAGAAATGAGAACGAAGCAAAGCAAAGCTTTGAAAACCAATGAGCAAGTGCTAAAGCTCGGTCACACTTCAGCCTCACCAAAAAAAAATTTATCAAAGTTGTACCGTACCGTGTCTGCTTAGCCAGATTTTATTCAGAGTTTGTTTGAATATTTCATTGAATTTGACTTTGAACATATCAACCCAAATTCCCGTGACAGGAAGACGCACAATTCCAGAAAATCAAGCTCACTCCCAAACTCATTCATTTCGCTCACTTAGTCATTTAGTTTAGTTTGTTGGTGAGCATTCCTTACCTCAAACGTTCTTCTTTCATCCACATGAGTTGACTATTTAAATGTACGTTATATCTAATATCTGCCTGTCTGCATGTATATGTAAATCTATAGACATAATATCATAACCCGTATACATATATTATTATTCGAAGGGAAACGAAATGAATGGATAAAATACGTTCGTTCGTACGCCTCCATGTCGCTCTCTCAATTTGATATTTTGTCATTGACTCCTCTCTCTCAGAATGGATTATTATTATGGGCGGCTCTGCCACAAACAGTGGAAGTTGTACTCTCTTATTCTGGCTGCTCTCTTGTCAGCGTGATGACTTTGCCGAGTGTCTCTTGAGAATGAGGAACGAACTACGTATACACATATCAGCTTAACATACATTTATACATTTGACAGCGGTGTTGTATCACCCACCACACCACCACCACCGTCGTTAAGTGGAAAATGGAAAAGTAGGTAGTGGTTGGTGGTTAGAGACGGGGAAATAGGCTAGTAAGTTTTCTTTTCCTCCAAAAAACCGAGTAAAAGCGGAGCTAGTAGAGCAAAAAAGCAATATCAAAAAGTCATGGTCATACAGAGACTTCGCCATTTACTCATTCGGCATCCCACACGAGCGAATGATTTGTATTAAGTATTTACTTGTCATCGTCATCAATATAAAGGACGCCCTTATCTCCAGTATGTAGTTATTCCAGAAAAATCAACAAACCCACAAAATAAATGATGGATATGTGCATGCATTCGGTATAAGCTTGCCACGTCTCATCGGGATCGAGTCGACGAGACTACTAGAACTGGAGTAGTTTATCGTTTATCTCTCACTGCTCCACACAAGCTACCGCACCGCTGCTACCATTTCCCATGTATAAAGATAGATTATCACCGTTCCATACACATTTCTCACTCCTCGCTCGCCTTTCTTTCATATACGCTTTCCTTGACAATTCACTTTATTATGTTTATCTCTTGTTTTCCACTGTTTGATCTCCCAAAAAAAGTAGAAAATGTCAAAAGACTGGCTGCCTGTGTGTGCTGTACATAATACCGTGCGGCTGATGATGGCTCATTCAATGAGTTGCCCTGTATTAACACCGACGACGACGGTGGACTCGACACCAAACACAACACACACACACACACACACAGGCTTCCATCGTTCCATCCAACCACACTTGACAATTATAGGTATATTCTATTGACATTCATTCATGTATAATGTATAATCAACAGCTAATATTTATTATTATGCTTGTGTTTTATGCCAGTTTTTCTCCTTCATCCAGACGCACCGCAGCAGTAGTGTGGCCAGTGTGCTTGTTTGTCATTTGTGTGCCCAGGTTTTGGGATTAAAATGATGGAAGAGAGGGTAAAGCAATGAAGAAAAAAAGGAGTGTCAGAAAAGTTTTTTTTTCTGGTCGTGTTCATCATCATCATCATCAGCGCAACATTTCTGGTCTAAAGTTATGTACGTATATATCTCGTATTCTGCGTGCTGAGGATGACTTGACATGTCGTGCCACGCCAATGGCATTATGCCACTCCATATCCTTCCACTCACTCTCACCAACAGCAGCAGTCAGTCAGTCAATCCAATTCGAACAACTTTTTTTCCTCTTGATCATCCCCACTATCTCGTCATGGTACACAGACGATTGGTTCACTTCCCTATATGTAACAACTTCCACAGATTTAGGATGTGAGACTTAATGATGACGATGGGATGGGATATATATAGGCAACTGTATAACAGAACAGGCAGGGCAGACTTAATACTAGTTTTTTACGGCTTTTATTATATGAATCGAATGGGGATAGTATATGTGGAACTCTCGTAAATGTGATTCTTGAGAAAAGACGGCCGCTGCCGCCGCTGTCTTGTCTACCACGAAGACGACGGTGGAGTAAAAGTTTACAAGCATCACACGACGACATGGATGACGGAATTAGAATCCATATATATACATGTTTTTATGTACCTATTATTTAAGCCACGCTCACACTTGTATGGTATAACGTAATAGTCAAATGTACACACACGTACAGGGCGAGTGAGTTTCGTTCCTCGGTTTATCCAAAAAAAAAATCAACTTTGTCAGCGACTGGGTTGGGATTCCATTCGGAATGAAGAGTTATAAAAAGAGGGTTAATGATATACGCCCAATAAGTCTTCTTGGATGGAACTAACAAAAAAAAGTCAACTGACTGAGTGAGCTGAAAGGAGCAAGCGAATTTAACCTAGCCCAAATCATCATCATCATGCACATCATCAACATGATCATCATCATTCCGTTCCAGTATATCACTACTGGACTGGCTGGAGTGGAGAAAAGGAATGGAGAAGAATGGGACGCGCGAGTAGTTGTAAATGGATGGGGAAGTAGTTTTGTGTGAAGAGGATAAAAAATGTCTTTCATTCTCGGGATGCATCAACCCATATAGATTTTTTTTTTGCACAAAGTCATTTTTCTCCACCCCATTCTTGATATGAGGCATATATGTTGACGATGCAATGTTCACATAATGTGAGGAATGAATTACACAGATGAGTGAAACTTCAGGCAAGTTAAACGAGAAAATACAAGTTAACGGGAAAAGTCAGTGAAAACTGGGAAGAGAAAAAGACAGGGATGCTGTTCAGTATTTTGTAGGCGCCCTCCATTCATAAGCTCACGCTTTCTTTCCGAAATAAGAAAGAACAAAAGTGACGTGACTTTTACCAGACAAACAAGGGCTGCTTGGGAAATAATTAAAATGCTGCTGGACCTCGGAAAATTATCCTGAAGCTTAAGTAGTGTGCAAATAACAT
Source organism: Dicranocentrus wangi (assembly GCA_036850665.1). Taxonomy (NCBI): domain Eukaryota; kingdom Metazoa; phylum Arthropoda; class Collembola; order Entomobryomorpha; family Entomobryidae; genus Dicranocentrus; species Dicranocentrus wangi. Next base: position 23,420 of record JAANSN010000645.1, read on the forward strand.
CTCTGTGCCTGAAGCATCAATGCTTTAAATCGGTCAAATGCCTGTGTCAATATTTCCGTTCCGAAATTGAATGCTCCAACTTTCTCAGGTGTGTTATTCCACTACTTTGAAAGAAGTTTTAATTTTGGCAGTCGAAAGGACAATAAAATTAAATAATCCACCAGTACTTGCATGCAGCACAATAAGCGTTTATCGGATCTGATATGTGTGATTTACATATGTACATTTAGTAATGCAAATTGCATCCTCGTACTCTGACAGTTTTCAGTATATTTTACTGATTGCATAATCGCATTTAAGTAATTAGAGTTTACCAACCTTAAACCTGTGAGGAACTTTCCCTTTATCAAATTGGGTACGTTTATATATTATCCAGTCTCGATTTACCATTAAATTAAATTAATAGGAATGGGAAGGCCGTATGGTTTGTCTTCAGGTGGAGAATCTGTTTACCATATTTGCTGATAGTTAAGCTATGGTTTACCTGTTACAAATACAGACACGCGTTTCATAATCCATATTTTTGATTGGTGGTAAAGTGAGACAGGGTAGATAATATTAAACGGAAATCGAAATCAGAAATATATGTGTGGTAATATGCATTGTGTAACACAAAACCATTAGCTATAACTACACTCATACTCTCTTGTTTCGTAAAATGATATTCAGACTGACATTATTAAATTCAGACTACATTTCAGGGTTTTGGGTATATTGATTTGCTCAAAAATGACTCTGACTGAACTACACCCCCCATATCATCTCACTGCATCAATAACAGTTTTCGAAGACGGGTGATTATTGCGGTCGGTCGGCAAAGAAATTAGAGGGGTATCCACTAAGGTTTTATAGATTTGCACCACCGCCTTTTAGATGAACAAAGAGCAATCACAATTCCCTAGTGAGGGTCCACCAGACCAGACCATCTCTTTGGTGCAAGTAAAAAAGGTATATTTTTGTCAAGGCAAACACGCCATACGCTACGCTTCATAGGCAGACAACGACAACAGTTTTGCGTACTTCTGTGAGGAAAGTGATAAAACAAGGGAATTTATGACGAATGGTATTCCATCTCTTTCCTCATCTAATATTGAGGGAGCGGATCCAAGAAAAAGACGAAAAGGTCCAACTTTCCTTCTCGTGTAATCAGATATTGGCATGTTGCTTGAGACTCACTCAGAGTGGGATCCATCGTCCTATCCTCCTCACGGACAAGTTATTTTCTTGAGTAGTAAACCAAAGCCAAAATGACAAACCGATAAACCCCCAGCCGTATTATTCTCTCAAGAGGTGAATCATCAACTAAGGAAAAGAATAAAGCAAGTGAACGGACGACAGCAACGGTCTTGTGATCTTCTATATTTACGAGTAAAAACTGTGAAAGAATGAGTATATGACTGTATATTTTCTATATATTCATTACTCCACACACGCACACACGTTGGGGGTTTTTTCTGGTATATAAGCGTGGTTTCTCTTCTTGGCTTCCTCTTTACGTATTTTCTGTCTCCTCGTCTTGTCTGTTGAAAGGATCAACAACAGAGCAATAAAAATGTGTAGGATTGATGGACTTTTTCGTTGGAAAGAGTGTGGACGCCCAAATATTGACTGACACGAGTTTTCATCCTCTTATCTTGAACAAGCTTGTTTTGGACATGGCCTGCAAGCCTGCAACGCTATGTTCATCATATATATACCTTCACTTTTGGACTATCCTCATAAGCATCACATCACTGCTCGCCGACCGACCTGGCACTGCAGTCAAATTGTTCTAATTTTGGTATATATATGATAGGTAGGTAGTAATACTATAAAGGGAGGACGTATATCAGATAAGGATCAAGAGGAAGCATCATCATCTCGAACAGCAGCAGTGTGGTGGTACCTATATAGCACCTCACAGTGTCTCTTTTAATGTCTTCTCTAGCGCGAGCAAGGGCCCACATTTCATTGTTCATTGTTCAGTTTTATGTGGAAAACTGGAAATAGCTCATTCACTCCATGAACCCAACGAACACTCTCAACTCCTCTTCAACTCACTCTCACACAATCACACTTTTTGTTTTCAAACATCTCACAAGGAAGCTTTTCATTTTCTATCTTTCCGTTCCTCACAATAGGAGGATGCGGACGACGCGGCGTGAGCAGTGCTCAGCTAGAAAATCCATCTTTGACTCATTGTTAAATACCACTCGGTATTGGATGCATGTTTTTTTTGAGAAGGAAGAAGCAGCGAGAGAGAGAGAGGAAGAGAGAAAAAATTATATGCTTCTAAAAAATCTCAGCGATGCCACTAGTTCAAGACCTTCATGCTTTTTTCACGTTTCCACTTGTGAATTCCGAATCAGCAGTAGCTATCAGCATCATCGTCATCCCTGCCATCCCATCCTCTGAAATCGTAAAAGTCAAGGTTTCACTTGGCATAACTCTAAGCTACACGCATTTCTTGACCTGCTGCTGCTGCTCCTCGTCTCGTGTGATGTTTCTGTCTTATTTTCTTGCCCCTTTGTTAGCTCTAATGTCATACGCACGCATCGCAGCATCATCATTTTTCTTATCGCCAGGAGCAGAACAACAATAACTTCTGCAGCGGGAGAAGAGCCCTTTTGCCTACCTTTCCCGAGAATACAGTAACCCTGCGGGGATCAGAAAAATCTCTGCTCCTGGGGAGCAACAAGGATATGATAGTACATTTACATAGCACCAACAAAAACATAATTCTGGGCCAGTAGAAAAGAACACTTGTTTCACTGCTCCTAAGTTAAACTTGTTATTTGAACTCTTGTCGGTCGGAGAGTGGGAAGAAGAAGGGAAGAAAGAAAACCCTCAAAAAAAGTTTTTTTTGCTTCCTCCTTAATAACAGTCATACTAAAAGGGTACTATTACTTTAGTTTATTCTATTCACTGGTCATAATCTCTTTTTACACTTCATCGTTTCTGCTAAATTTCAAGGCAACACATAAAGCCCTTTCTTCATGAGATTAGAGCATTAAGAAAGGGAGAAGAAAAAAACCCTCGGAGGGCTCATAATAATACTTGACTTTTTTTTTTCCTTTAAAGAACACGAAAGGGTCTTTGCATGTTTAGCTTCTTAACTCCAGCAAGTTTAATAATATAAGTTTATTCCCGAACCGCACCCTTATAACAAGAAAAAGGTCTCCTCGAACGAGGTTACTTTAAAAACGTAGCACCACCGAAAGGGAAAAAAACGAAATATGATACAAAAAACTAGTCGGAATGTGTGTGCTTCTGCTGATCCCTGTGTTATGTATAATGTCTTGAACGGGCTCTGAATGAGTAATCACTTTTCATCATCATCATCCTCATATATGCACGAATGCAATATGCACAATGTCAGCAGCAATCCTATCCTCATGTTCGAGAACATTTCTTTAAAAAAAATGTTTTGTTAACTTTGTGACTTGAATGTGTCCTGTTACTTCATCCGTGTAAGCTGCTTTCGAAAGACAAAGAGGCAAAGTTGTAGGGAGATTTAATATGAACCTATACGCTGAGGAAAACGGCACTGGATTCCGTCGGTGTATATACGATTGGTTATATGTTTATATGCATATGCAACAAGGAGGACCAAAAGACATTCAAACAAAAGTCATGGGACCTGCCGAGACACAAGAGAATAATTTCCTAAAACTTTTTTATATTCTTATTTCGCTTCTCCTTCTGTGTGAGGTTTTTTTGCCTTCCTCGTGTCTCCTGTGAGTGAATGACGACGTGAAAAGACTTGAAAAGGACCGTGCATGCATGCATGTTAGAATCTATGCACAAAATAATCGTCGTTCGTATATGTGTGTTCACCTTCAAGAAACAAAAACATTTCCCCTCTTCCTCTCTCTCTCTCTCTCTCTGATGTACACACTTGACGTGATCCATACTTATACAGCAATAATTCAGCATTTTGTTTGCTCTGTTCAAATCCAAATTGAATCTCCTCCATAACGATGGGACTCACTGGAGTTAAGATGCACTATAGAAGATATATCCAAATGAAAACTTATTGCTATAAAATATAATACAGTGTGTACTTTTACAGGTATGTATGCCATGAAATTGTACTCCTATATCGCGTCACTGTCTGGAAGGGAAAAAAAGCTTACCAAACTGCCTTATCAACTGGAACTACAAGAAAAAAAATCTGTGTTGCTTTGCATGTCCGTCCATCATGCAATGCAATGCAATATGCACCTGCACACGTAACCTGACTCACCTACACATCACCACTCATCAACTACATTGGTCTCTGGTCACCTGGAAGACGTGCTGCTGATTTTCCTGACAACTTTTTCATTCACAGTGTTCGCATTCTTATCTTACAAGAAACGAACGTGTTACTAGCAGACAGCAAGTTTTCTCCGGTTACTTGATAAAGGCTTCATGCCATCGTCTGTCTATAGGGTGTTTTGGGTGTATTATGAGAAAATTTGGAGGCTCCATAACAGTTTAACTTTTCTGGAACAGGGTAGATATCATATTATCTCCGTACTCCGTAAGGGATAAAGTAAAGTTTTTATTCTTTCCCGTTCACAGCTAGTATTTTTGTTGGTGTGTTGTCGTTAGTCAACTCTTCAACATTTTATAGAACAAGTCTCCCATTTTCCTCTCTCGTCTTGTTACAATATCCCCTTTCAAGGGTACTTTTCCTAACGCAAGTATGACAGTACAACATAACATGCAATATATGAATCTATGCTGTGTTGCTTAATTTCAGACAAACAGGCCATAAAGCATAAAAAACTTTGCCCTACCAGCGCATATCCCTATCTTTCAAGCCGACAAGTTTGAATGCATGAATAGACGTATGAAATACATGCATGCAAGACTACATCTCCAACGAGTCTCCGGTAACACGAGCAATATTATATAGATTCATAAACGCGTAATAAAGTAAAAAACGAAAATACCAGCTACTGACGAGCTATATACGTATTCAAAGGATAATCCAACGTTTCCGTATGAGTAGGCAAAGTTTTTAGATGGGTCGGCTTGGGGGAAAGAGAAAAAAAAAGAATTGGGAGAAAGGTGAAAAACACGCAGGTATTTAGGAGTACATTGTTCACGTGCAAGGGAAAAATAGCAGTTGTTTACATTCACAAGGAAGTAGACGGGAAGGAAACAGAAAAGACGAGCTTATATATGCTAGTATTCACCATGTGCACATGAAGACGACCGAACGATATATACGATGCAATATTATTATTACTTTTGTCCAAGTCACCAAACTGCATACAACATAGATTACAGTGAAAATCGCTCACGTACACGTAAACATACAAGCATGCACGCTCATCTGAATAGTCAACGAATTACAGGCCTTGCATTGTATTCATGCATCACCTTAAGTACCGACACGTCAGTCGAGTCAGACCAGCTACAGCGAGTAACTTTTTTTTCGAGTGTGAGTGAAGTGGATTGAATTGGCTAACTTTTTCAGAAGATTTTGGTTACTTTTTTTTTTCTCTCTCTCTCTCTCTCGAGTGATATATTAGGAAATATGCAGCGTGCAGCCAGTCCCACTTGAACTCAAAACCCTCACGTACACACACACACAGGCATGTAGATGTAGTGGACGTATGCACACGTAACCTTATCTGCTAGCTATTGACTCTGGCCTGCCTGGCCAGCTCAGATTTCTGCCACTTTTATCCTCATTCATTATTCCGTTTACCGACTGATTTACATGGAGCACCTGAAGTGCATGTTCTAAGGGAAAATCTAAACAAGTCCCAACAAAAATGTACATGGTATATATGAAACTAACTACGCAGAGGCACTTGAACGTGCATTGGATTACGTGCGCTCACTTGTTTACTTTAAAGTTTTTTATGCTTTCGTGAAAAATATCATCAATATTGTGGTGTCGAATGGAGTGTCAAGTGTGGATACGTTGGTGTTGGATGATAAATACTTGTACTTTTCGTAAACTAATTCCTATATAAGATGCATATATTATTAAGAACAGGAAATGTAATAAGAAAAACCCAAGACCCATTTGTCGTCTCTCTCTCTCTCTGTACTAGGCCAATATCACAAGGAGGAGAGGCAACAAGACCTGGGATGATAGCTGACAAAGAAAAAGACCTCACGTATACTTTTACATTCACTCAGGGATTATTATTACACTGATCGCATGATACCTTCACCATTTATCAACCCTCACAGACACATGTGTGCATGTTGAGAAAAAAGTGAGACGAGAAAACAAGTTGTCTAAATCTTCCTCTTCGTAGATTAATCTTACCAGCCAGAAGCAGTCTCCCAGCTAAACTGCCACATTGAGAAAACAAGAGTATCAAGTTGAGGATGAAGAGCAAAAAAAAATACGCGGTGTTGGTGAGGATGACCAATAAGTGAGTATATATGCATGCACGAACTTACTTGGCGTACCTATATTAAAGTGCGCACCACGGCACCACCTCACCTCGAGTGTTATGGCATTTGAGGATTAGATTGAAAATCATGATGATGATGTGGAATGGATGCGTGTAATAAAGTAGGGGAAAAGGAGATGGACACACGACGCGAAGGAGGAAACAAAAAGGTCGATGGAATCCTTTAAAAAATGAATCTCCTTCACATTTCTGTCAGGTGTTCACGGAATACCCAAGCTCTTGCTCCTGTTACAAGCGAGATAGTGATATATTGCAGCTTATCGTCACTAGGTATAAAAAAGTATATAGGCCTTCGTTTAGATATTTGCATTGAACTGAGGAGGTAGGTAAATCGAATGCTTAGTTATTACAACACCACATGTGTAACGTAATAATAATAATACTGACTGAGTAGAAGTAGGAGTTGGTAACGTTTTTTTTTTACTGGCAGACTGGCATGTTGTATATTTGGCATAAGATCCCTTTCATTCATACATTAAATCCATTTTATTCTCGTTTGAGTCTACATGCAAGTAGGAATGTACATCATATTATGTATATACCATTTATCCTTCGTTAGGAACTCGGAACAAGTGGATTTCTCAGGGGCACAAGTGTTTTCTATCTGTTACTGCTATATAAGAGGGATCCCAGATTAAACAAACTACTGCATACACGCGAAGCCGCGCACACCTGACTACTTCCTGCTCACCCGTCATCCCTCAATCAGGAGAGATTTTTCCTTCTCTTTTTTATGGGTGAAAAATACTTATCACTATTTAGGATAAGTATCTCCGTACAAATGGCGTCGTGGACTATACGGTGCCGGCCGTAATACATATTATGTACCTCTTCTGGTTCTGGTCCTTCTAGAGCAATTATGATGGGTATGATGGGGGACCCTTTCCTCCCGTTCATAAGTTGATATTACATAATGCATTACGCATCTTTGGTGCCCGAAGGCTTTTCGTGATTCGTCATTTCGAACATAATATCCTGGAGGTAGGTATGATATAATTCTGTTCTCAGAAGACCCAGGCTAAATAAGGTATCTCTAGGCAAATCATTAAAGGGAGTTTGGGGAGACCACCCATTTCCCCTTTCGTCGAAAGCATAAACCTCAAATACGTGAATGTACGTGATCACTACTGATCATCCATTCCAAATACCTAATTTACAGCGTGTGTGCATTTAGAAGTGGTAAATTTCTTGGTTACACTTGGCTGGATATGGAGAAGGTGAGGAGGAAGGGGAAAGAGATGGGATCACCATAATCATGGTGATGGGCATCTGATATCAGTGAAGATGTAGATACACTCCCGTGCCGGGATGTTATTTGTGCATTATGTCTTATGTCTACTTATGTACGTCTAACTATCTACATTGCAAAAACTTATATAAAAGTTGTCGTAAGTAACGCATCATTTCATCACCCTAATCTGCTATCGCATCAACTTGGGGGAAAGCCATATACCCAATTTACACAAGGAACAGGAAGACAGAGTAACGATAGATCCAACCCAGGGAGGGAAGAAAAAAAGGCCGCCTTTACTTTGAAGTAATGAGTTTGTCGATGATGTGAATACGTATCCGAGTAGGTAGGTATACTGAGAACATACTGGCAGGGATATATGGGGCTGCGGATGATTAGGTGTGTCAAAAAGATTTTTTCCTCTCTGAAGGACACAGCGAACTCGTGGTCCGGATTTTTTCCCCTCAGAGGTGAAATTACAGGACAATCCAGTGGAGACGTGTGATGCTGACGTGAGCGAGGTTTCGTATGAATGTAGCTTATATAAGTTGGTATAAAATGTCCATAAAATGGATAAAATATAGAGGATATACACTTCCTGATTCGAGCTGCAGCAAGGGAGAGTGGCATGGCATGCCTCCACTTTTATGAGGAAACCAAGGATAAGTGTCTTTTAGAGAAAACTGCTGTTTCTCTCAATTCATTTTTTACGGGTTATATACCAGCGTGAGATGAAGAGACTCGGAGAAAGGGGAGGAAGTGGTTCGTTGGGTCTCTAGATTCATGTCGTTATATTATATGGGACATTTCGACCTCCAATATCCTTTCCTCTTATATCCGTTGCTTATTTTTTTTAACCCTTGCCTGCATACCATGCATGCATGCAAACGGAGGACGTGCATGCCTGCCTCTCTGCCTGTCGTAGTCAGCGTACGTCGTTGTCGTCCTCCCATCGCGGTGGTCGCCTTTTCCTGAGAAGAGTAATATGCTGAGAGCAGCAAAAAGTGCCAATGCCATCATGATGTTACTCTCTCTCTCTCTCTCTCTCTCTCGCTTTCTCTACAAGTACTTTTACCGAAAGCAAAGGTTTCTCCTCTATTTCCTTCCTCCTCCTCCGCCGCTCGCTTTTCGCACACATATATATTTTCCCCTACAAAGCGTAAAATCTACATGGGCCAACCATATACCCAGTGACATTCCATGTGTGGACGCAAATGTACATATATAAGTAAGTTGATGTGTCGTTGTGTGAGGCTGCTGACTGCTCTCCTTTACTGGTTTAGGTTTTGCTGACTCACAGACGTAGAAAATCGATAGGGAGTTTGCCAAATAAAAAAACCTTTTGCTCAAAAGTAAGCCGTGCCATTTTGTCAGCATGGAGCAAAAGAACAAGTTTTTTGTGTTCGTCGAAAAACGCGAGGCGTACGTATATATTTCGGCACACGTTCCTTCTCCCTCATATATGCTCGCATATTTCTCGCAAAAAAACAGTCAGTATGTATGTGTGTATATATATACCAGTGGCACTTGTAGTAGCGGTAGTAATAATAATAACAGTGAAGGAGTAATAGGAGTCATAGCAGTCATTGTTTGTAGTGGTGGTGGTAAAAGAAGTGTGCTCTGCGACGCGACGATGGAGGAGTAGCACAGTCAAAGTCGTCAAAAGCAGGAAAAAGTGGAGAAACAAGACTGGCGGTGAAGACGGTGGTTGGTGGTGGTAGGTGGCTGACTATTACTGCTTCATATTGTACAATACATATATATACAACAACTACTGCCATTATGCTGTGACATGTGTGTTGTATATTTTAAAGTGATGCCAGACACTCACTCGCAAAGCACGTTCTCGGAAGATCCCTGGGGTCGCGTAAAATACATGGGCGTGCTTTTCATACTTTTTTTCCACAGTATAGGTCGCCCCAAAACCCAACTCTCAGCAGCATATATAGAGGCGGAATTGAATGTATATAGGTAGGTATATGTACCATGAAAATTGTGAGCGCACTCCTGCCACTTTCGCTTTTCCTGCTACGTTAGTCCTCCTCAACGAGAATAAAAGCGGATCACAGTTAAGCAACAGCGAAAACTCCGGGAGAACAAGTGAACCAACGTATTATGCTGAAAGCAAGCGGCAGCAACATACCAGCCAGCCGCTCTCTCACAAAGCCGCTCACACAGCAGTAATGCGAGCGATGCCATTGCATTGCAAAAAAGAACTCGCTTTATCTCACTCCTTTCGCAAATGTATTTCGTATGAGGAGGAGAGGAGAAGAGGAAGCATGCCGTATAGTTATAATGGGCGTATGTGCTTGTGTCGCGTGCCACACTGCACTACTCTCCCCGCCTGCCACCACGGTCTTTTTTTTTGGGTTTTCTGTTTTTTATTCCACTTATTCCTGCTCTGATGGTTTGGGTTAAAAAATGGGGCTGTGTATACACGGGCATTCCCGAAACCACCCAGATTCCGGGGTCCTGGCCGACTCGTTCTTTCCTACTGGTTGAACCAGCTCATCCTCTGCTTTTTTTCCGTATTTTCCGCTTGCATGTTGAATGCAAAAATCCTGTTTTTTATGTACCATAACGATATCCACTTTCCCCGCGTATGTTTCTCCATGTCGGAAAAAACGGAAAGTACCTGAGCGAGTTGAAAGAAAAAACGCTGAAATATGTATTGTCTACTGTTGCTAGTCTGGTGCACACTTATTTTCCTAGTGTTTGTAACGGTTTGTAAAGCGAGGAGTAAAAAGTACGTGGACGTAATTCATAAAAATCTCCAAAGCAGTCTAAGTTTTTGCATGATCGGTTCTTGGTTTGCCTTCCACGGAATATTTTGTACATACATAATATATCTCCATAATATATATATTCTTCAAGTATAGTTGTGTTTGCTTGCACTGGAAACAAGTTATGAAATATGGAGTTTGCCGTAAGCATGAATGGAGATTGAGGTCGTTTTAGTGAAATGCAGAGGAAAAAAGAGTTGAACTCGTGGAATGTATGCTGGCTGGCCCTTTCATAACAGGAAAGAAAAAGAAAGCAACCTATTCATCCACGTGTGATTTGTTATTTTTAAAGGGAAATGAATGTTGTAGAACGGAAAAATGTTACAAACAACCTGCTCTACGTGATGAGAGTTTCCCTTTTATCGTAAAGTAGTATTGTCAGTATTGGCAATTGGGATATATACGTTCGTCCGTAGAATGCTGGCGCTGGCATAGCTTTGGCCAAGAGATTTACTTCCCCATGCAAGTTTATGTAGTAAACGCAACAACGACGTAATATATGGGAATGGAGAGATTTTTGGCAATTTGCACAGACATGAACTGTATAAAAATGTTGACCTCTATTTAATCGCTTTCTTTGTAATGTGGCTAATCACCTTTTAATTCTGCCCAGTTTTTTTTCTGTCGCTCATTATTCCCTCTCAAGTGAACCGTGATTAAGAGTGATGAAGACAGGGTGATTATACAGAAGCATACTTTCTTTTTGTCTGTTTTCCAAAAGATCTATTTTTTTTTCAAACACTACTAGGCGGAATTTTGTCGATAAAACCTTTAAAACTGGATTCATCTCGAATTTCTTGTTTTCTTTTTTACAGATATTTTTAGCTCTCTTGAAAGAAGAGGATCAGAAACATTTGTTTTTCTTGTGGAAATCAAGAAGAATAAGTAGCGGATCAGTGAGAAAGTATAAAAATGATTATTATCAGCATCTGTTCCCACACTACCACCAACAACTAACAACCACTGTGATAGCTGCTGCAGCAGTAGCAGTAGCAGCTCCGCTTTCATAAGTAAATGGGAGTGTGTGCATGGATTACAGACACATTTTTCGTTTTTTTTGCGGTGGTGTGTGTGCTGCTATGCTGCGCTTGGCAAATTACGTGGCTCCCTTTTCGCATATGGATTTCACTCTCTTGTTCACACTGTTTCATGGGTGAGCTGCGAGCATCGTGCCAAGTCTTGGGAGGGGAGAGGAAGTGGAGTAAGCGTGAGCTTCCAAAATGCACTTTTACATAATGCATGCAAACCGTGTGTGTGTGTGTGGAGTGATGAAGACGTCGGAATTGCTGATCTTGGAGAGAGGATAGAGGAAATGACTGTTTTGTTTGACAAGACTGAAGAAATATGGCTGGGAGATATGCTAAAGAATTATTTCTCTTTAGTGCGGATTCCCTCCGCGGTACAAACTGAATTATGTGGGGATTCATTTCCAATTCCTTTCCTCTTCATAGACGCACACGTCCATTTACTAGAAAAACGGTTGACATCAACGAGTACACGGCAGTTTCACAAGTCTCCTCGGACCTCCTCACGCTTCTTGGCTCAAGCAGTGTCGTCGCGAAGGGAGTAAAGCAATAAAACAATAAGTTAATTCTTGCTCCCACCTTTAAGACAACTTTAGTTTTGGATTCGAGTTGGGAGGCTCGGTCGAAAAAGTATGAAGTGGAGGAATGTTTCGCTCGTTTCATATATGTACTACGCGTTATCGATCTAGTTGTTCTTTTTTGACATATGACAATGTGTCTCGGACGGGGCATAACAGCACATCAGGAGAGAGCGTAACATGGCCATACGCGTTGAGAAATGATGATGGGTTGGGATGACCCTTATTCTGTCAAATCCAAATTAAGGCACTCATCTTTATTTTATATTTAGGTGGGCCGCTGCCCCATGTTATGTGATAAGCAGACCTAAAAAAATTTTCTCATTTTTTGAGCCTTCCTTCTGCATTTCCTTTTCTGTCGGATAAGGATAATAATCAGAAGACCTCATCTGACCCTCGATGTGTTTCATTTTTATATTTTTATTATTATTCCATCCAACATGAGAGCCGGTGTGCTTGTGCGTGGTCCTCGACTAGAGCGTAGACTCCACCACCACTGTTTCCACTCCTTTAATGAGTTGATGTGAGCATTTCAATGAATGGTTAAATTGGATGATGAGCAGTTATGCTACTCCGCCCAATTTCATATCCTCGTCAGGATATGCTGAATCACTCTGAAATGCCACGCTATGCCACAGCAATTATATGCATATCTTTTAAAAGGAGCATATAAGTAGAAATCGGGGTGGTTAGAGGTTGGTGCGGTGTGGTGAACCAGCAGTTTTAGTTGAGTTGAGTTTTTGGCACTCAACTACCGACAGCGACACTGATGCTAAAAAGGGGAAAGCGCCCACTACTCCACCATCATCATCATCTTCTAATTTCTTGGACGTGTTAGCTCCTTTATGCTAATCCGAAAACAGGGACCTGATGTATGTAAGCAGTGCAGAGGCTGATGACGACGACGACGATGGTGATGATCATCATGCCATGCCACATGGAGCAACAAACAAGCCTCCTCCTGCTGCTCTTGATGATGATGTCGCTATCAGGATCGGGTCATCCCCCACAAATACGATATATCCATACTCCATAACTCCATTCATTTTGCGCTTAGACTTGTACTATATCTGCCTCTTCTTCCTCTATCGCCGAAAACGTTCTTGTTTTTTATGAGCTGATGCTCACTCCACTCGACTCTCGTAGAAAGAGGGAATGAGCCGTATTATAGCAGCTCAAATCGTTTGTGGGTGTATACATGCACATTTGCATATCTCATTAGATGACGATAACTTGTGCCGACGATGATGATGGTCACAAGGAAAAAGTGCGGCGGCAGTGAGTGGCTCACTTGAGCCCTGGCATTATTACAAACTTGGTCGTGGAATAGGAAATCATGTATATTAATATGGCTTCGAATATATAGTAAGTGGAACAGCACTACTTTTTCTTTATAACTTCCACGAGTTAAACCCCACTTGGTAGGCTTTTTGATGGCCAAAGTGAGCTACGTAGTCTCTGATGATGTTCGCGTTGTAGGTGGCATAATCTGCTTTTCGCTAGTGCTACATATTATTCCCATTTGTATGCTAACTCCACACACACACACAAACACATTCCCCCGTACACACACTCACACACACACACACACGACATGACTTTGTGAATGTGGGAAGACCCATGAGCACATCGTCGTAGTTTCTATCGCCCATGTATACATACTTTTTTCCATATTACAAACGCCCGTAAAAACTGCCGCACCAGCAGCAGCAGGAGCGAAGCAGTCAGTCAGTCAGTCATCTCTTGCCTTTACCATCGTCTCGTCTCGAAAGGATAAAAAAGTTTTTTTTCGCTATATTCTAAAAAGTTACACATTCACATATTATTCACATCACATGCATGCCTTCAGACACGACCAACTCCTGGTACGCTACAGAGCGCAAACATTCCTTGAGCCAAGACAGAGCCGAGCCGTCTTTTATGCCTTGCATAGTATCAAGCCTTTAGCCCATGTGCCATAATACACAACTCTGGGCTCGTCCCCTCATCTCATTACTATTACACACTTGAATCGCTGTTTTAGCATTTTGTAAAGCACTTTGTGACGGGCATGGCATGCCGCTGGCTTGTATACTAATACTTAGAAATCACCTCCCTCTTCTGTCGTCGCTCGGTGCACGTGTGGGAAATGGAGAAGCGTAATTTACCTCTCATGAATGTACCATTAAGGGAAATACTGGCAACCACTTGAACATTATGATGATGATCATATCAGACCATACACGAAAAGAGTCAACACACAAACGAACATAAAACAAGATTTATATTAAGTTCGTTGTCTTTCATCGATGGGGAAGGACTAAGTAAGTACGCCTAAATAAGCTACATTAATGCTGATACATGCATGCTCCCAGCAAAGAGCTTAATGGTATCCCCCTATACCCGTATCGGATGGGATGAAAAAGGTGTTATAAGGGTTAGTAAACGTAAACGTATTATCTCTCGTCGATGTTTGAAGTAATAATAATACCTCACATTTCCAAAGTTTTCCATCGTGGGGACTAATCATTGTCTTAAAACTTCTTAAAATGTATATATGCTTAATTCATGAGTGACCGGTTGGATTATGCATCAGGCCAATATATAGGGTTTCATCAGGGTTTTAGTTTTAGGTGGAGCACAATTTTCTCTCAAGTTTTGAACCAAGTTTTGTCGAGGGAATCGTGACATAATTCACAAAGGCAGTCAAAGCCTGAGCGCACATAAAATGGAAGCTACTTATTTTTAATTTCCTTCTGATATATTTATATGCACACACCTGACACCTGACTGTTGGATCTGTAGAGTAAGTTAGGAACGAACGCGTGAGTGAGATACGTTAGGGAAGAAAAGTGTGATAAAGTGGCACATTCCATCTACACTCGTGATTGTGCTTTTTATTGTCAAAAGAAGAAACCACGCTACATACATTTCGTTTGAAGTTATAGTTAGGTTAGGGGATATGGATGGACGCATGCATGAAATGGTCGTGTGGTAATGTGGTTTTGTGAGGGATACACTAGAGAGGAAAGTATACAAACACACATGCATAATAATGGACTAAATAAATTGATGCAATGACGCAAGACAATTAAAAGTTTTTAAGCAGTCGGCCTTTTCAAACCGCAAAGAGGAGCTAAGACAAAGTGACTTTGACAGCTGGAAAATTATCGGTGGCACTTCTCACATCGCCTCAAGAATGCCTATAAGGTGGCAACTGCTATATAATTATTAAGACACGTTCCTCACGATTCTACACACTACATGTCAATAATTTGTGTCTGCTCGTTCTACCTACCTGGTTTTGGCAGAGAGGGTAAATGATATAATATGGAAGACGGTAGGCGTAAGGTCGTTATTACCCCGTGCTTTATATAGGATTTCACTTTATATGGAGATGTGTGCACTGCACAAGGAAGGGTAATAGTAATGAAGGCATGTCTCTACGTGAGTGTGTGTGAGAGGACAATAATATATTCTACGAATGTGCCATGCACGCCGGTCAGACTTCACTTCACTCAAAATATGTCCATGTTCGTTCGTGGTGGCAATGGAATAAAATGCAAGCAAGTGCATAAACACTACCACCACACCACCATCATCATCATCGTGAGCAACAGGAACGCACGTCAGGTAGGAAAAAATAATATTTTAGTATGTATCTAGACTCGTGTTTGGAATAAAAGCTGGTTCATGATGATGACGGCACACATCACACAGACTAGCTGTTCCTTGAATAAAATTTGGATGAGGCATAACGCACGAATACTGGATTTAGAAGTAAGACCATGCATGATTCAAATCGGATGAAGCCTTGTACCACTACAACTATAGTGTCAAGTATGTGTATACATGTGGCACGATTGAGCGAGAGAGAGAGAGAACGTGTGGTAAAAAAGGTGCAAATAGAAAGGATGGACGCGCATAAGTACAACAACAAGCAGAAAATGTAAAATGAAGGCAGAGTCTTATGAGTGGATTATGGAAAAACACAAGCAAAAAAATGTTTACCTTGATAATAGCATCACACTGCAAGTGGAGTATTATCGCATTTCTACCGGTCCTTATATGCCCCGTCGTACGAACTACATACTAGGATACATTGACGAAAAAACTTTAGAAGCGCGTGTGGATGTGGATGTTTGTCTTCGACAAATTACCTTGCTTGCCAATCTTGCTTTATCGGGCTGGATGCATGGTCGACACAGTCGTGAAAAGAGTTAAACAGATGAAATAATGATGCTATGCATGCATATGCTGCACCCACCCGTAAATTTTCCCCCAAGTGTCAATTTTCAATTTACACACAGACGAGCGCGCCTACTACACGTTACACCAGTGCTGTGCAGTTGCAGTCATTATTGCGGTAAGAAAAACGTTACTGAATTACAGATCATAAATACGCTCGCGAATATTAGGGGAAAAGGGAAAAATAACAAAAATATCCGCTCAAAAATGTCGATTTCGTTTAAAGGAATATACCTGGAAATGCCGGTGGAGGTAAATATTTAAGATTTTTCAACCTCTTCCCAAATGAAATTCAAAGAAGAAATGGTTCGAGGAAGTAGTCAAGTTCCCATTTTATTTTGCTTTAAGGATGGGCTGCAAACAATCCAAAACTCATACGTGCGTACCACGTCAGGTTGTATCCTTTACTTCTCGGAAAAAAAATCCTAACAACGCTTGGATTTTTTTTTCACTGTCAGTTTCAACTTTGTACTTTTGAGAATGTAGGCGTTGTTTAGTCCAAATCCAAAACCGCTCTTAATCTAATTGGGTACGGTCAATTTGTTGGTAGTATGTGGGGACCTGCATTTTCCCCTGAGGAAGTCCTCAGAATCAACCACAACCAAAACCTGACGGCAGAATGCTGATGATGAGCAAAGGTATATTCAAACAGCATGCAGTGTGAAAGTGCTGCTGTTTGAGTAAGTGTTTTATAATAAGAATTTCTACCTTTGCAACCGTATATAGCACATCCCGGACGAAGAGTTTTTATTTAAAAAACGGTTATAACACCTTCTTCCAGCTTATTACCTATGCATGTGATGTAGCTACTGTTCAGGAATCCTATCAACGTCAACACACACTCCTTGAAAATCGCTTCTTTCTGTGAAGACAGAATTCAAGATCATTATCTAGTCATCATGTGGTGAACAAAACATCATGATTGTTGGTCTGCTACTGAACATCATCTGCATCATGATTATTATTATGACTAACTTTGAGCGATTTTGGGAGCCCCGGAGATATGCAGTTGTGCCGTAGTCTTCTTAATTATACAGGATCGGGTAAAATGCTTCAAGTTCATCAGAAACGGTCTCTGAAAAGTAATCTCAACCAGTTGGAAATGTTCTTTTCATTCCATGCATAATATTAAGTCCACCTGAGTGTTGCCCTTGAAAATGAAAACCTTTCTGCTTTTAGCCATATATATTTTCTCTTCCGAACCAAACCCTCCTCTTTGTTTAAACTCACTACACTCCAACTTTACGTGGAAAGTTATTCGAAAAAAATAGAACCAATACCCTTCTTCAGTATGTTTGTGAGGTGAGGTGAGGCGACGGAGACCATGAAAGAATCTACATAGTGCCGTATAACAGGCAACATAATGCATTTTAAAGTAGTACCATTACCTTTGTTCTTCTCTAATGAATTATATGATCCTCTGCAAACCACCAACAATCACTGGTTTCGCCTGCCACAGGGGTGACAATAGCTATTGATGTATGTGTATGCAGCTAATCAACTTTAACTGAAAAGATAGTATCAGCGCAACCTCATAAATCTGATCCTAAAAGCCAATCCCATGCAGAAGACGATTGAACTGATTTAGAGTTCTCCTCTGTGGAAATTAGTCAACAGGCACAGGTGTAGATGAACTGTTGCCACATGCATATAATAATAATAAAGGGGCATTTCAAATTGCTTATTTTGGTATTCACATCACATGCACGTAGAAGCATACTGTTGTTGGTTGAATGATCATCATCAAAACTGACCTAACTACTTGCACACACACACACACACATAACGTGTGGAGCGGAGACTCTGTCTGACTAAGGTATGCTGCTTCATTGTTTAGAAAGATGAAAGGGATTTCAATGGTATCCAATTGTAAATCCATCCCACGACGACAAGCGAAGTTGAATGATCGTAAGGAATCTGACATGGCATCATCATATTGCAATCATTATTTTCATTTCATCTCTCCATTCACATAATAACACCAATAAAACCAGGGCCAGGCAGTGACGATTTAAATGAGCAGCTCGTTTTTATTCTTTTAAAGATGCACAAAGCAAGCGACTGCTTTTATTATGATAATCGGGCTGTACTGCATTGCTGAATGCAGCAATGTTTTCGCATAAATTACAAGTGGAAAGACTTCTTTGAAAAAAAGGGTTGGGGAATCTTGTGACTTCATTCCAATACAAAAGAAAACCTATATTATACGATTATAGAATTTTGGGTCTGAGCTTGTAGCTCACCTGAATGAAAGGCGATCAGATTAGGAGATTGTAAGTATATAAAATATACCGATATGTTATAAGTGTGCTCTCATTGTCTTTGATATATGAAAAACTGGGCAAACGTGAGACTTGAACCGAGTGGCTAATAGCGATGATGACGGCTCATTTCCACTCTGCTCCTTTAAAGTTTGTCTAACTTTGGCAGTAGCATAGCGGTAATAGTTTCCTCCATCAGATTTTTCTAGAAATGGACATTTATAGGTCTGGATACTGTATCTATCTATCCTATCTACAGCGCAGCTGAAGCATCATCAGTCAAATGCATATATAAATTTTATGTATAGCTATCCACCCACGACTGCGAACGAGCCCACACAACATTACTCACTCTAATAAACCACCAACATCGCTTTCATGGACTAGCTCGCTCCTCGCAGTTTTTACCAGGTCAAACCTGAGCAACTCGCACGTGCAATTCTTGCGAGACCTTCTTTGAGTGTCTAACGAAGTCGGAGTTCTTGTTAGTTACGAACACGTTACATGGACAAGTAAAAAAGTGAGACGGAAAAGAAAGCTTCAATCTCACATTCTCTATGTCGCTCTCTTCTCTCATCGGTCGTATTTTTTCTCCCAGTGTTCTACATTCGCTCCCACACGAAGGCCCAATCCTCAATAGTCTACCAAACTGTAAGGCAACAATGTATGTACTTGTGCACGCTCCCTTCGCTTCGCAATATCTGTTGTGAATATACCGACTTGGTAGATAGAGAGATATGCGATACTCGCGAACGGAAAACTTTTTTTTTGTAAATCTCTTTCCTCTTGACGACTGCACGTGCAGCCTCCAAGCTAAGAACAACATTCGCATTGCAACAACCCATTTGGGTTTGATTACAAAGTGGTGAAGTACTTCTATACTGGGCTGGGAGCATGACTACACCTTGGCTTAAGTACAACTCCATCTCACCTCCGCTGCTTTGTAGTGATGAGATGTCTAAGGAAGAGAAAATCCACAGTTTCATGGAGTCATGAATCACGGAGAGCTAGCAAGCAAAGTGGGATGACAGAAGCAGTGGCAAAATGTAAATGTGAGCGGAAAAGCGTTTTACTCCTTCAGACTAGGCCCGAGTGCCACACTTTTCAGTTGTTGTGCACTGGTTTCTTGCTGGCAAAAGCCTCTTATATAATAAAAAAAAATCCTAGCTACACGATAAAAAAATCCCTGCAGTACAGCCAACAGCAGAAACAGAAACACATGAATGGATGCATGTAACATTTTGACTTGTTTATATCATTTTATTGCCACATATTATTACAATATCTCCTGTTCCGATTCCCCGTGGTGAGAGATCTCGAGATGTTTGTGGGAGCAAGTTTAAAACTCGTGTATCTGGTTTGTGAATTTCCTAGGATTACATCATCATCCTTTATCATTGTAGATCCACGTTGTATTTACTTTTTACTTTGTTAAATGTAATTTTCATTTCAAAGCCCCTGTCCGACAAGTCTGACATTCATACAAAAACCTTGAAAATACACGAGCCTTTTTTCTCTCAGTCTCCTCCTCGGTACTCTTTGCCGTTCTATGTATATCGTCTGCCTCTGCTGCTCTATATTCCTAAACGACTAGATTGGATCGAAAAGAGCGTAAGCACGGCAGATATGTATAATATATGCTTTCTTCATTTCATGTTTCATTTTCGTTTTGCCATTCATCCGTTGCTTAATCTTTTTGTGGCTCCCCGATTAAACTAGAAACCCAGTTTGCCGAGCCACATGGATGCTTCCAAGAAATGGAACATAAATTTATGCCCTTGTTGTATGGTTTTGCTTTCCTGGATGTCTTCTTCTGGTTATTTTGCTCCAGTTTCATTTTCATAGCCTCAGCTGCATGCCCACACGCCGCACATATCTCCACATTCAACTTCATCTCCAACTCCAACCATGCCAACTTTACCGTACATACATGTATGGCTATGTGGCAGCATGAAGTGAAGTGTGCTGCTAGCAGTTCCACCGTGATATTCTATTGAGGCGGTTGAGGAGCAATGACAGTAATCTCTTTTCCTCTTAAACCCACAACAACCGCAATATATCATGAAAGCTTCAACATCAAGCAAGTGGTTTTCCGATGCCACCGTGTAGGCACAAGCAGTACCTTAATAAATGAATTCGTTTCCTGATTTCCTGTGGATCCTTGTGGGCTGCTCTGCTATATAGAGGAAGAGAGATGAAGGAAACGTGCAATTCAGTCTAAAAATCAAATAGTAATAAATATCAAAGAATGTCGACTTACTCCGCACTCAACTCACTTGCCACCCCACTGAATTACCACCACACAACTGCCACTGCTCTTGGCAGTGGGTAGAATTTGTTGTAAACGGTGTGTTTTGGCAATGATAAATATATACACCTCCGTTTCTCTTACAGTGGCATAATAGTATCGTAGATAATACCGCGGCTCGGTTCCTGTTGCTGATGGGACGTCGACGTCTGTGACCCCATCCATTTAGAAAATGAATTCACGCCAAGCCACGCGCTCTCAGCGTCTTGATGTCTTGCTTCATTTGCCTTTACATTACACAAGGTTGTCCTCATGTGGTTCACTAGCTGATGATTATCCACGGAGTGCACACACACACACTAGAAGAAGGATCTTTACTAGATGTTTTATTCATACCATAGCGTGAAGTGTGTGTGTGTGTGTGTGTGTGCATTATCCGCTTGTTTCAGGTGATGTGTCTACTACTAGATTTTTTTGTTGATGTTGATGGCGTTGTTAAGATATGCATACCAACTCAAGTGAGCCATGCATTTACTACTTGTTTTTCACTCTTGTTCCAAGGCATTGCTTCATTTGTAGACAACCCTTTTAAAACTTCAAGAATGAACGATAGCGAGAAGATATGCAGACAGGGGATGAGCTGAGCTGAGAAGAGATTTTCATCTAATCATCTCCTCGCCGTAACAAGCCGTGTGAGAAAGTAATCTTCAAGTGTGCCCATCCAAATGCGTGCCGTGCCGTATTACACCGATTACGCTACTTTCTTTTACATCTCCAATGCTTTGTTAATTTCTTCATCTTGTTATGCAGAATCGAATTTTTACAAGCCAAACAAAAAACTCCATTAAGTGACGCCGTTTTTACCGTAGGAGTAGTTGCACCAGCCATACTTAACAAAATAAACGACGGAGTCTCTGAAAGGCACCTGGATTAATACACTGCATTCATATCACAAGAAAATTACGCCTTCGAGACAAATCTTATATGGATAGACAAACAACTGCATCCGATATATCTAGATATTACCGCCGTACACCCGAGTCGATTCTGTGGTACATATTATTACGCGTATTCAATAAAAAAATTTAGGGAGTGCCGATACTGACACCGACCAACCGTTACGTATAGCTACCTTTTCTCTTGATGCCTGCCAGTTCTTGCCTCTTCTCCAGAATATACGTTTTTGATTTGATTTAAATGATTTGCAAATAGTTTGACTACTTATTATTGCGTTAGAAGTAGTAATTGTAAATTGTAACATCGTGCCGACAAGTTTCACCAACTTTAACGGATAAACTAATTGCTAAAATTATAATTCAATATTTTTAGTTTTAAAGTGTCTCATCTAACGAACTTAACTTTCATTGATTCTATAGTCCTATGAATATGTGCATTTCCAAATTCTCGGCATTTCTTCTCAGTCAATGCATTTGTAGTTTGTAGTAGATGGGTGGATTGTGGATTTGAGCATAAGGGGCACCTCGTTACTCGTAAATGATCCAATGTCCATTTCAGTAGTTGTTGTAAACACGTATTGAAAAATTAAAATACCAAGATAAAAGTAAAGACCAAACCCAACAAAAATTGAATTTTGATTAAAGAATGCCTATTTTGGTAGCATGCAGCAAGCATAG
Source organism: Dicranocentrus wangi (assembly GCA_036850665.1). Taxonomy (NCBI): domain Eukaryota; kingdom Metazoa; phylum Arthropoda; class Collembola; order Entomobryomorpha; family Entomobryidae; genus Dicranocentrus; species Dicranocentrus wangi. The sequence continues at coordinate 45,814 of JAANSN010000645.1, forward strand.
AAAAGAGACATTTGGCAGTATGTATGCTGGGTTAGTGGGGAATAATGTGGAGGATTGAGTGTACCAATTATTGCCATCTCCAATCTCCAACAACAAACAAACTCGGGACGAACGCTCGAACATTGTACGAAGAAAGATCATCATATCATAGGCATGCTAATTCCAACATACCATCATGATAAGGCATTTTAACGGAATTATGTGAGAGGAATCGATGAAGGTTATGAAACGACACTGCTTCAATGTTGATAACTCCACCAGGGTTTCGTATATTTACCTATACTACACCAACCTGATTTCTGGAACATGAATAAGCGAAGCAGTATATACGAATCATCATAAGAATCTAAAATCGCTCGATTCCATGTCCATCGCACGTAGCATACGACATTATCCACGAAAACATATACAATCAAATCTTAAAGTACCAATTCAATTCGAGACTTTGATTACCTTCAAGCGGGTATCTTTTATGTATATTGTTGATACCTACAATTAAAGTGCAGTTCATTAGCCATTAGCAGTGCAGTTCAGCAAGTCCTATCGATCAATTACTTGTTCGAACAATTTTATTAACTATGATTCTTTCAGTTTCCGAATTGCATATATGCTGTACAAACCTGCAATTAACAGTATTGTTAAATTCGAGCATAATAAGATTGACATATCACGAGTTGCTCTTTTCCAGTTACACTCCTTCCTTTTAGTTTTAACAGAAAACGGTAAACCTCGTCTTCATGGCACGCAAAACTTCAGCGGAGATCTAGGAAAACACAAATACTTTTACTCTTTTTGACCGAACGTAAGGTTTTGCCCAACTCAAAAATAGGAATATAATTGCATGTACCCTATCGTTTGAAGGACGCCGTTGCCAAAAGTCAAGGTATCTCAGAGAATCCATTTTCATCAATACAAGGCGACACGAGACATCAGACAGCTCAATAGGATCTGTAAGCCTTTTATTTTTCAGTCTCAAAATTTTCAGTCCTAAAGAATAAACAAAATATTTTAAAAAAATAAACCATAAAACCACAACTATCAAACTTACTCTTTGTATATTACAGATACCACTTACTTTGAAGAGACGAAAGTGGTAGGGTGGTGATTAATTTCATGTGGTCTCTTTGAAGAATCTTAAACATATCTTCTGGATATGATTTAACATCTTCACATGCTTCGATACTTAAGCCAGTTACGATATCATCTATTGAATTCACGTACTTTGTGTTTAAAATAAGTTCTTCAATATTTGGCATTGATCCGTAAACGATGTTTAGTATGTTAAGGAAAGCCGATATCTCCAGCTTCCGAATTTTAGGGAAAATGTGCGCGGCGTGCCGCAAGCTGATTTCATCATTAAAATCTCCAGGTAATTTTAATTCTTCAACTGTCTCCACAGGTTGTATGCCAAATTTGAGAAATTCGTCCCATTCATCCATTGCATTTGAAAACGACAATCTTTTCAAAACGGGAAACTGCTTCACGTATGAAACACAGGGAAACGAAATACAAATTCTGCCAAGGAGTGAACCCTTAATCATCAAAGACTTAAGGTGCTTCATGCACGGAAAATCCACAACGAAATCAGAGCTCATAGCAAAATCTGCAATTTTAAGCTTCTCCAAGTAGCTACTTTGGCTAGCGAGAAAATTTTTCAATTTGTCTTGAGAAATTATGGATCCCCAAAAGTCCAAGTGTAGAAGTTTAAGCTTAAGTCCCATATTTGTCAACTGATCAAGATGATGATTTTCAATTTGAGCTTCTATTTCCAAATGATTAAATTTCTTTGCATCGGCCTTTTCAATAGAGTCGAGGAAATAAGTTATAACTTTGCCATCATCCATTCCATTGTGATCTATCAGTAACAGCTTCTTCAGTGAGGGCGCATTTTCTAAAATATTTGCAATTATGTCAAAGTTCCCACTAATATCGTCACAATCATTCATGGGCTGGAGGAAATGAATGCGCAGTAGCTCCAAACATGGGAATTCAAACTTTTCTGGATCAGTCCCTGTGTAAAGTTGCTGCCCCCACTCATCCCTGATGGTAAATTCAGTAACATAAGGGCTAACTGTTCGGAAAAATTCTGTAAGGATCTCCTCGTCTGGCTTTGTTTTAATCACTGAGGTTCCCAGATCCAGCTTTACAAACGGGAAGTGCATACTAGACTTTGCACATTTTGTGAATTCAGCCATATCCTCAATCTTATGATTAGTCTTGTTTGTCCAGTAGTTATCATGGTTAAAGCTGATGTACACACACTCCTTTTTCAGATAGGCAACGGTTAGCGAATTCCAAAATCGACAAACCAACCTGCACCGCTTCAGATCCTCTTGCTTGAGATAGCTCAAGACGTTTCTCAGCACCTACGAACAAGTCGGAAACAAATTAAAATTTTATACAAGAGTAACCAGGAATGGCCATCGAGGTAATAAGAATAAGCCTATATAGTTATTATTATTCTAAGGGAATGGCACAAAAAAAAATTAATAATATCATGTACAATTATGCACGTATGAATATAGCTCACCACTTCAATATAAAGTGGATTATTTTCTTCACAGAGTGTGCTCCACGACGACTCATCCGGTTCTTCATTAGTACAAGAAGCCATCGCTAATCAAAATGAAAAATCACGTTCAATAATAATAAAAACCACTAAAAATATCTTCCATTTCATTATCACCTTAAACCTCCACACCCCACAACAATCAACAATAATTATTGTCATTGTCAATTGTCACACACCACCAACCAGAACCACTCTTATTTAATACAACATACATTATACAAATCTTCGTCCTTACCCATTTTAGACTTTTCTTGTATTTTGCAAACCTATCCTCCCGTTAAAATACCGATCACCGACAATATAGTAATAACTGATTTAACTATCTATTCCTTCCTGCCTTTAACCTAGCGCAAGCAATTGCTCAATATCTATCTGATGAAATTTAATTGTAATTTTACTGAAAGTAGTATTTCACTTGAGATAAAGTTATTATTATTAATTATTATTATTATTATTATTGTTATTGTTGGATGTCAGATGTTCCACCGCAGCACTACACTATATCTACCACCTCCAACTCCACTTCTCCCGTGTCAAAGTATCCGTGCATTTTTTTGTACTATCAAAGCTCCCAGATATATTCGATGTATTCCTCAGGCATGCGTTTTTAGTTTTTTAACCAAGAAACTGTAATAATAAAAATGATAAACTTTCTTTTATTCACCAATTTCTCACATGCCTACATACTTACACACTCAGCATTATCATCATATCATGTTATTATGCACACTGAACTGACTGACTTGCACATTATTACATACATACATTGCACACAACAACGTATACTTAAATACGCAACGCAAAAGATGATTTCAAGATCACGTTCATTTCAGTATACATGTCTGTCAGTGTGTGCACAAGTGTGCACAAAAAGAAGAGAAGAGAGACTTGCCTTGCCTGCCTACCACACAAGGTGTGTGGCTGACACAAGTCATTGAAGACGTGTGCTTTGGGGAAAATATATACACACACAAGTGGAGAAAATGCACTTGAAACAAACTTGCATTCTTTGTTCACGGTTCTCTGAACGCTCACAGACAGACGCTAGACGCTACGAGTGTGAAATCTCATGAAGAAAGTATGAAACCCATTGTATGTACCTATGTAAACCTATATTAGGAGAAGATGATTGTTGTGAGAAAGACTGTGGTTGGAGTGGAGGAATCCTTCCCCATCCTCGGTCAGATTCCAGGATCCGTGATGGTGATTGATCCTCTATCTAGCTACTCCAGAGATCGTGATAGAAACACGACGACGACGCTTGCTTGGACGACGCCAGCAATTATAGACGCATGTGTACAACTTACAAAGTGGAATCATCTGATTTTTCCCCCAAGATGTTTATTCATATCACATTGGTTGTATCCAAGAATTGTCTTATCATCAACGGCTACATATGTATATTTGGGATTTTCACATATTTTCCGCTTCCTGTTACTAATTAAACCAATCTCTGGCGTAGCTAGCAAAACCAGAATTATGACACCAGACTTTCAAAATAACATTCGGGTAATGGCACATCATCCACCCACCTAGCCTTACTGGAATGGGCAGTAATATCTTCTTATTAGCTATTGCGATCACGCCCATGACCATACTCAAAATATGAATACTTTTCATCCATTTAAAAAAAATAGCTTCCACCAAAGTGGATTGAGCTCAATATCACGAAGCGAGAATGCGCAACTTTTCTAGCTGTTCCAGGTGAGGAAACTTTATGTCAGTGTGGGCGACGAAAGGTATTCATTGACAGCACACCTGGTTCTAGACTAACTTTTTTAATTGACAAAATTCAATGTTTAAAAACATACCTACACATACATATGTTATGCTGATGCTGATATAAATAGGCCGATCATGGTGACTTCGCAAAGCAACAAGTCAGGCCGGAAACTTGGTCACCCAGTCTGCACACACGAAGTTTTAATACAGATGCATACGGGACGATTTTGTTTGAAGGGGAACATCACCCTAACAAAGCTCACGTAATAATCCCCAATTTACAAAGTACATAAGATAGGTCACTCTTACAATATCTGCGATATGAATAAGCTATATCATGCATATTATCTCTTCTCTGCTTTTCAAACAGTATGTCAGACTGTCGTATGACACCAATCCGGAAATCATTGTACAACTCATGACGTACGTATGGAATTTGAGTATGCCAAAATTAATCATTTCGCTTCGAGGTGGAAGTTCCAACTTTGAAATGCCTGCAAGACTAGGGAA
>JAANSN010000646.1:0-50601 GCA_036850665.1 Dicranocentrus wangi
AAGGTAGCTCGAAAAAAGGAGTGATGTTAGCTTAGAAAACGTAAAGGTGGGAAGGTGAATAACTGGGCCGTCACAATTGAGCCCGAAGGGCCGGTGAACACCGGGGGCTTTGCCACAGCTAGAAACCGAGCGTTTTACTCCATACCGCCCATTATGGAGAACGAAACTCCAGATGCAGCGTCATGAGTGGAGCCCTGTTCCAGAAACGTAGCTCGAAAGAACACCTTTTATATTCCATTCCCAATGGGGATCTCGTATATTACGTAGTGGAGTACCATAATAAGACTTGAGGGTAGACAATATTTACAATGGGTTTGCTATATGAACTGGAGGTGCGTTAAATGACGTCGGCGTAAGAGTGTAGAATTACATCAGTTGAGGTTGAGGCCCACTATATTAAAGGGGGTGCTTGCGCCATTTGAACTGAAGACTGAAAGGTGACACATAGGTCACATCAGTACTGTTATGAGATATCACAAATCTCACACCACCACCAGCAGATTCAGCATCTTTAGTTTACTACCTTGTCGTACAACTAAGGGTCTCCCTTTTTATACATACATATTAATTTTTAAGGTTTTGTGTTTTTATACTAGTGACTAGTTTAAAATAAATATGGTTCCTTCTTGCATTATTGACATTGAGGAAAATAATAATTGAATATTTATAATTTCCCCATTGTTACGTAATTTGTTTGCTCCGAATCCACGCTTGATTTGCCAATGCCCGACTGGCATCAGAAAGCCTTTCCTTGTAAGCCGGATTTTGAAAAAAAAAGTCAACAATTTTCGTGTGATCACCATATGTTAGTCAATCGTGTTGGAATGGAATGGACCGTATTGTGTTATTGTAAATGAGACCCTTGTTTATTTGGTGTCTGTTGATTATTTGACAATTTACTTCAATTGTCACACGACCACCACCACCGTGACAATATTTTCACTTCGTTTGTTTGTCAACAGTTTACATTAGCGCGTGCTCCCACAAGATCTCATGTTTTGTATATTATGTTTATTAGTGCTTTGAACTTGAACTGAGGTCACGCAAGTCAAAGCTGGAAACTGGAATCAACCACACAAGATAAGCGAAGAGGATAAGTACTATTAGTCGATAAACGTGCGTGGGTTTGTTTACACGTCACACCACACGTGATAGCGAGCTTATTTATTTATTTAATCATATGACTTTGTAGCTATAGAAGTACATCAGCATCAGCATCATGCTTCTTACGCTTCTTGGTCTTTGCTCGTATGCAATAAATGCTTTCGAGAGGTTGTACCAGCAGTGGATTGAAGTCAGCTTAAATGATGTTCGGCGTCAGTACCATGTGGGACCTTTGTATGCTCCTGAACGCCCTCCTCCCCCTCCTCCGCAGCCACCTCGGTGAGTCTTTTACAAACAAGGAAGCGAAAAAGAGGATAAATATATGAAAAAATAACTTACCTTTGCCTCTGACAATTACGTAAATATTGATGAAGTAATGGTTTATCGGAGAAACAATTTACATAGTCGATGATAAGCATGTACGAAATGAAACTTGTGGGCGCAAAAGGCGACAATTTTAGTTAGTTGTGCTCGACCGTGTGCCTCCGTAACTCCCAAGTCGTCTTGTCTTACGGTCTATTCTCTTGATTTGTCTGTTAAGAAATCCATTATATTTGAAGTCATAGTTGTAGGGCTCTGCTGAAATTCACCCTTACTGATTATCTGTTTTTTTAAATAAAAAAATCATTGCCGTTTGTTCTGTTTCAACCAAAAGGGAAATTGTGGAACGACGTCGGGGTTAAGAAGATGGAGTCGGATGGAGGGCAACACGAAAATATCCTGCAGATGGTCCAAAGTCTAACGATAGATGTAAATAGATTAAGTGAACAAGTTGATCAATTACAGAAGCAGAATGAAACTTTTATTAAGGTATGTGGTTATTATTTTGGTACTTGACTTTTATTCTTTCGTATTTCTGTTTGTCAGCCAGCGGTGGTAGACATACCTGCATAAATCGTTTTTGCTCATAAATTTATCAATGTAAATTTTTGCGGAATTTTTGTTTTTGTAAGGAAAACGAGGAATTACTGGTGAATCTTCGGCGAAGCGATGAGGCAGCACTCACTTTACAGGAGGACAACGAACGTCTCCGCAATGAACTAACTCGAATTCAACGACAGAATCTCGCTTATCAAGAACAGCTCAATAAATTACGAAAACAAATCAACGGCAAATGCTGCATCGTGTTATGGTTTCGCCGATTGTTCAACTGCAACAACAACAATCATGTGGATCCCAATTTACCCGGTACTTCGTCCACCATTCCTGTTCCTCCGTAAAATCAGTAATGTTATCCAATAATAATAATGTGCTATATGTATCTGGTTTTTACAAAAAATGCAATTGGCATGCTAAATATCAAATCAATAAGTAACCGTTTTTGCCGGACCAACATAACCTAGGTAGTTGTTTGTATACTTTTTCCTATTTACTATCAATGATAAAGTAAATAGTGTAAATAGTATTTAGAACATGCTCAGCTCAGGCTCACAAAGGTAATATTTCCTAGTTAATAATTGCTGACGGGCAATTCATAGTGCAAGAGGGCATGTCATGTGCAAAATTTTGTTTTGGTTCCGAAAACATGTAAAACATTGGAGAAAGAGGTAAAACCTGTGTACAGTATACATGCTTTTGTTAAAATTCTGTCATTTCTGATGAAATGTAAAAGTATTTTCAAGTTACGTTTACAGATAATGCTACAGATGACCTTAGTACTTTTGCAAATTAACTTAAAGCTAATATTTGTACAAGCATTTCTGTATTTATTGAGAATCAACGTCTGGCGTGTTTCTGACTGAGCCATGTCATGGTTAACAATAATAGGTAGGTAAATGATATTCTTTGTCGTATTTCTGTTCACAAAGTACGTTGAAGTACAGTTTATAAGATTACGTACGAGAGTAGCCAAGCGTCAAGCGTGGATCTTTATCCAGCTAACACTTCGCCCCAACTCAATTATTACATCTTACTTCCTCTATCCTCTGACTCTCTGAATGCGACTACTCTCGTGGTCATATCCGCAGTTCATAATTGCAAACATTATGCTAAGGTTATCAAATGATATGGCCATGATGGTAAATATTATATGCAATAAAATCTGCGTATCTCAATCTGTCAAATACATGTATTATATATCTATTCGAGTATTTATTGAGTAAGATTTCCGACTTGCATGCAAATTAATGTTTGTCTTCCACTTTGAGTATATTTTGTCTGAAACAACGTGTTTTTGTAAAGTTGAGAAATAAGAACCAAGCCAAACTCTGTATATGCCACCATACCAGTAAGGTGGGAGTTGGTATTTTATGTGTACGTATTCGATTTCCTAAACATAAATACACATTTAAAGGATACAAGTACAACTGTAATTTCCCGAATGAGACAGGTGCTATTACCTAGAGTACAATTTCTGAATGGGGCCCCTCATTAATTTCATGTTTACTTTAAAATTGATGGTGGTAGTGTTGTTAACCTAGCTGCGTCTTAGCGTTTTGCGTTGTTGCTTTCCCATTTTACTTCGTGTCTGTACATGTGTGCTCGTCTCGATCCGTGTATGTTCCCCACGGCATGTTTGTTACACAATGCATCACATCCATTTATTTACTTGTTACGTAAAACCAACAATTACAATTACAAACCTCAGGTTAAAATGACCTGACTTCCACCCCGACTATCTGCTTTTTGCTTTTCCCTGTTGGACAAGGATCCTTAACCAGTTAGAGAGGAACATTAGCAGGTCGAGTGAAGGGTAACTTGTTACTGCAGAGATTGGCACAAGAACAGAAGTGCAGAACAGAATAAGAAAGACAGGAATAGACTCATTATGATAGTCATATATTATTGCTCCCTCTCACAATCATCAGCATCTCTGCGTAAACAGTTCACTTTGTCATGGTTCTTATTTCCTTCCTCCTGCCACACTTCCTCTCCTCATTTACCATTTCCGTCTCCTATCTCGTCACCGTTCTCACTCAGCTCAGCCACCACCGGTTCCCTAAATAAATATAAGGAGAAAGTAAACATATACATATACATATTTCCCACAAATTTCCCTTTCCCTGTGAGATCTCCCTCATATGAACACTCTTTCGGCAAGAACAACGAAGGCCAGACAAGTGGTTTCAGAGTGATATTTTTAGAGTCATCCGTGCATTCCCTCGTCCTTCTCCGTCCCCCCACCCTACTTCAATATAAATCCATATTATGCCTTTATTAAATTTCATTCATTACATTGCATTAACCGCTCATTGCATGGAATGGAAGACAAAACTCTGAATTCACAAGCTGCAGTTGAGCAGAAATTCTTGGAAGTCCCAGCCACAGATGTCTTTTCCCCTTAAGAATCCACCTACACTAACAATAAGAGAAGCGCGAGCGAGGCGAGGAGTGCGTACCTATGGCTTTCGGACGTATGCATGAATGGTTGTGTGGACTATGAATGAGGAGAAAGCAAAGTAAGATTAAGATTAGGTATGTATATTTTGAACAAACAAAAGTTGGTTCTTCACTCCTCTTCTTCTCTTCTTACTCGCCCTAGCTGCACATTTGTCTTATGTACAACACAACCACACCGCACCGGGCACGATCACAAGACTGACACTTTTTATGTGTTCCAATGCCGGTGGTGGTGGTGGTGGTGGTGCCTCCACCGCACTTAAATCCAACCTCCTTCCCATCCAAGTGTCCCTTTTACTTCTTCTTACTTACAGTTAAGTATTACAAAGCGTAGAAAACTGAAAACACAAGAAGAAACGTCTCTTTCTACTCCCTTTTCCCTTTCCCGACCACGCTAACCAAAATTATTACTTTAAAAACAAGTTTGCCTCTTCACAGTCGCCCCCTCGATACACAAGGCAGCAACAACAACTTGCCTAAATAATATATGATGACACTCTCCCAACAACCCGTTGATCATAATAACCTTTTACGCCTCTAACTTTCTTATGGCGAGGTTCATCTAAGAAAAAAAATTCTTGAAAATTATAGTTTTGTTTGTGTGTGCGTGATGCTCCTACCCTGTGCAAGTCCCGACCACCTCAGCTTCAGCTTGGTTGGACTATCTCCTTCTATCAATCTACTGATGAGAACGGGAGAAATGCCTGCTACTTTATTCGTAATGGACGTGGGAATTGCAGGCTACATAAAAACACACAGCCCCAAGATAAGATGAACATCTTGGATACAAATTAAAGTAAAAGTGACCATTGAAAATCAACTACTTTCTTCGCTCACATCAAATGAGATGAGATGACTCAGAAAGAGAGAGAGGAGCTAAAGTCTTTCATGTTGCCTACTCCTGCAGCTGCTGCTGCTGCTACTGACTTTTATTCCTACTTGGACTCCCTGCCTGCCTGCCACGATCGCCACCAAAAAAAACCATGAAAACTGAAAGCTCTCACTCACTCGCACATATATAGTACATTTTGCAATTTACTTCTTCCCCATCCCCACAGTTTCACTCAAGTTCAGTTCCATCAACTCATTCACTTACTTACGGCAACTCTTTCCTCAAAATCAATCTAGAAATAAAACGGGAGTTGTACGCAGTAGACGAACGGACGGACGGGCTCCCACAGAAAATATCATTTAAAGCTGAAGCAAGTCAGTTAATAAAAGTTAAAGTAAAAAGATACAAAATAAAAAAAAGGGAAAGCGATACGGGAGGCGAGAGCCCAGGAAAGGAGGACAGGACACTTTTATGGCTTACGTACTATATTTCGAAAGTCTGTAATGACCATGATCATCGTCAATAGTAATAACCCATCCTTCTTTGCTCATAAAACACGCACATTTCACGTGAACCTCCACGTATTTATCTGGAATGTAACTAGCCTGGATGGGATGACCATTCTCCGGAGCTGCTCACTTACCTTTAAAAAATTACCAAAGCGCTACTTGAATCAACGTCTAGTCTAACACGGGATTGATGATGATGATAGAGAGTGAAGAGGTCTCGTTGGAGAAAGTGGCGATAATACGGGTTCCTACAAGACAAATATCCATTTTGGTAATAGGTGGTGCGCAAGAGGTAGCGAAAAAGCGATACCACTGATCCGATCCGATCACACTCTTACTCACAAGACAAGTCACAAGCTCAACCGGCTTCAGCTCAAGCATGTTTTTACAACAAAAACAGCAAGTTTGCAAAGGTAAAGCTGTGAGGAAGAGTGCGGACGGGAGGAGTAAAGTAAAAGTACATCTTTCAACAGAGTATGGAAGTGGCGCACTCGATAGTTAATTACCTTTGGAACTGAAACAAGTTTGACTTCAAAGTATAGACGTAGTAGTATCTATTGTTTAATACGAGAAACTTATGTGCAAATATTTCAATATCTACTGATTGATTCGCCACACGATCTATGTGATTCCTAAAATGTAGCCATAACCCGCATGACAGTCTTCATGGGGGAGATTGGAGACTTTCTTTCCTGAAAAGTTGACGAATTAATGGAGTTTGTATGGAAAAGCAATATTATTTGGTTTGTCTAAAGGGTATACCAATTGAAACCATTACAACAATCTCTACAACCATAATTTTTAGACTAAAGTTTAATATCCCATTGTCTTTCGAGTTCTTACACCACCACCGATGGACGGTCAGACCGACATTTTTCGGAATTCAATAAGTCGCCTCCGCTTCCGCTACAAAGTGAAGTTGAAATTGAGGCTGATCGGAGTGATGAGTAGGGATGTAGGTTGAGTTGAGTTGAGCGTTGGTGCCGTGTCGGTCCTCTGGTTTATTACATTGTAATCGACATTGACTATGCATGAGTACACATGTAACGGGACACAATCCCATAATCCCCTAAAATAAAGAAGAGGAGGAAGACAATGGTAGAGAAAGTGGTGGTGCCAGTGGGATAAAGCTCTCTGCTTTGATTTCGCTGTTAAACAAATCCATCCATCCCATAACATCACATTGCTATCACATAACACTAGTGCCGCTAAACGACGACGAGCCGTCGTGCTGCCTTGCTGCTATATCCTAAGCAGTAATAAAATAGTTTACGAATCTTCCATCCCATACTCCGCAAAGTCCTCCGTATTATTCTGTCTCTTCCCGTCTCTTCTCCGTTGAGTGAGGATCATGTTGAGCCAAGAGAGGAGAGAAAGAACCATGCAGCCAATAACATCTTCCTCGTCATTCAACACAATTGTTATTGAGGAAATATGTAGATGAGTCGGGCGATGTGTACAATGGGCGCATTCCCTACGCTTTCCCTTCTGTTTCTCAAATTATTTCAATAGCAATTCGAAGATAATAATTGATTCGAATCCATTCAATCGAGAGAAAGTGCCATTGTTTTCCCCAACGTCTTGGAACGTTGCCATTGTTGCCAATACCCCATTGCCTCGAGAAAACACCTGCCACAGCTGCATCTCCTCGTGCATTGCCAAACACTTTGACAAAGGAATACATGTCATTGCGGCGCAATGATGTTGCTGTTTGTTCTATATTGATAGTATTGCGTCATTCACATGTAGTTTTTAAGGCAACTTTAGAATTTTACCATGAGGTAAATTGTTAATCTTGGATGACCCCATTGACTAGGTCAGGAGGCTTCAGATGTAATGACGGGTCATGATATTGTGCAGGTAGCTGTTCTGTGGGTCTTTCCTGCGCAATAAAGTTTTTAAGGTGGAAATCACATGCCGTGTAAAACGTTTCTTATTGCATTTGTCCAAATATCAAATCCAAACTTACAACTCCTAATCAAATCAAACCGTAGGCCACCAGCACTAATTTGTAGTTTTGAACGAAATACGAGATGGTTCATATATTATGTTCCCTGTTGAGATTCTTAGCCCCACCCAACATGACGTGTAAAACTTTTTAGAATAATGAAAATTGTTTGTACTGTCTCTTGCCTTCTGGTTTTTACTTCTCACTTCCTCGCGTTGCAATTTACAATCAAAGTTGATGAAAGACTCTGCAGATCTGCATAGCTATAGCTGCAGGCTTGTAATAGGATATACATGTACATTTCACCCAAAGTTTGGGCATGCCATTCTTGGTATTTATAATTACTAGAATTGTGAAACCGGCTTTTGTACCTCCATACTCACTGCTCAGTCTGCCAAATAAAGCAAGTCGTGTAGTTAATTACGGAAGGATGGTATATATATTTTGCTTGCGTCTGTAATAATAGTCATACAATTTATTCGTTAAAAATATAAATTAGAAATTACATTTGAATTGTACATCCGGTGGAACTTCCCAATCTGTAATTCCCCTCTCCAATCACCCAGCTCCGAACAATAATCACAACTTTTGACTGGGAATCCCTGCTGTTGTTCTGCTTTATTTGAGTCAGCTCCACTCGCTCGTAGGGAAATTTCCAATAGTCAGTTTTGTCTAAAAAAAATGATATCAGACTGGCTGTATGTACTTTGCTCATTTTCATAATGATTCCCAGTGTGAAAGTAAGCGATCCGCCACCATTCCCTTCACATTTGATAGCCTGTCGCTTGCCCGCACCATGTGTGTGTTTTGAAGACCCTCAAGTGCACCAAAAGTGCTCTGTGCTAGTGCACTAATAAGTAGACTGGGAACGGAAACACTGATATTCACCAGATGAGCATGAAAACAACACCCTCGGGATTAGTCCAGAGTCAAACCGCACTCGGGCCACATAATATGAAAGTCTAATCTAATCTATGCTCCTCTGTCGGGCAAGATGCACAGGCAGTTGCAACTAAAACAGTAAAGTTTTACCTCTACAAAATTTCCCCTATAAGGGTGTCCTCAATTTTCAGGGTTTTCTTTTTTTCGCCGAACAACTATTTCAGCCATCGGCACAAGAGTCGACTCCTTTTGAACGTTCTGAACAGTAGAGCTCTCCGCTGGATCCTCCTTGTCTCACCTGCACATGGAAATTCATTTTGCGGAGAGGAGGTTTTGAGGCTTCCTCTATCCCAACATGTGGATTAGATGTGCCTATCTCTGCCTGTCTCATCCTCTTCGCCACATTCCATTTTTAATAGCGCCATAAAAATGATAAACTGAAATTGAAGTTTCACGATTGGTTAAACCAAACACTCAGCTAAAATTGTGTTTCCCATTGTGAGTGAAAGCGGCGTAGTAATAAGTAAGTGCCTCAGCTCTCCGGGATCCATAGTTTACTTCTTTTCGACATGGAACGTAGGGTTCCTCCGCGAAACTGGGCATGCAGCAATCGGGCAGCCAGCCACTGGCTATCGTAGGGAAAGATGAGTAGTTCTCCTCTCCTCTCATCGCGTCATGTCACCGGATTAAAGAGAACACATTTGTCATTGCATTAGGAAATGTATTCACCATGTCCATTTATAATGCATAAAACACATGTAGGCAGGCACATAGGTGGGGGTACAGATGACCATCCAAATGGTGCAGTCTATCAAAAATCACATTTGCAATATGACAGTCTAGATACGGCAATGGCTATAGCGTCATCCTTCTCCTCCTCATCTCATCCTCATGGTTATCCCCGTGTTATTCTTTCACTATTGACTACTGGAAGGAGAACAAAGCACTGGAGCAGAATCGGAGGAGATGCGATCCAGGGAGTGTCCTCTTGATCGAAATACTATCGTACGTACCAAAATACGTACGTATATTGTACAATAGCATATGGCCCGCAAGAAGGAATGCATACGGTGATGTGATGGGAAGGGGAGTTGAATAAGGGAAAATGATGACGATATCTCAAACAATGACATCGAAAGGTGGACATTCATGTCACAACCAAAATGGTGTTTCACATTCACATCAATTTGGATGCTCACATACAAGCCCTCTTTTCAAGGGAGAGTGAGAGAGCGAGCAAGAAAGTGAAAGCAAGAGAGGACGATGGGACAGATGAGTGGCCCCATTCACGACTCATTCTTCATTTTTCTCAGAAAAGGAGAGAAAAAGGGAAGCTGACTGAGCTACACCTTCAAAATCGAAGATGGACTTGGCTTTAAGCACACACACACACACTCGCAGCTGCTGGACAAGAGGAATAATATTCACTTTTACACCGATCATACCATTTCCTTTTTTATGCTGACCACTTGAAAGAAAACGGTTTTCTCTCCTTTCACTCCCGTCGTGGCAGAGGGTTTGACAGCGAGTCGAGTCTACGTAATCATCATCTTGACCATCTTCTTCCCTCTCCCTCCCTCCTCACCCTTCCTCTCTTTGACCATCATATTTTGATGATGGTTGATGTGATGATGATGATGATGATGATCGGATAGTCGTCTTGGTCTAGTCGTCACATAAAATAAGAGAAATTGAAAACGGTCAGTCATGACACGCACGTAAAAAATTTGATGGTCCAGGCTCTTCGTTCGTACGTCGTGTCTGTATTTTAAGTAGCAAAGTACTCTCCTCTCCAGCAGCCTTCAAGTAACCTCAAGAAATACGAAATTAAATAATTTGAAATTGACAGAATCAATCATGGTGTGGCCATCGTCTTCGTCGCCATCGTGAAGTTCACTTTCCCTTTGGAAAGGGAACTCTCCACAAAATTACATACAGAGGCTACTCCATCTCCCACTTGCAGCTACTCATGTAAAAAAAAATACTCGCTAGAAGCCAAAGTAATGTCAACATGTTCAGCACATTGATAAAAAAAATTTCGAATTCGGAATAACAGAATTTAGCTATTTTACAAACGTAACGACGCGGACTGACATATTCTTTTTATTTCAAAGTGACGCCTATTGATTTGATTAGGGCTGAGAAGTGCTGATGAAGAATTGAATAGTGGTTAGCAAGAAGTAGACGCGAGTGCTCATATTTTTTGGTACCTTTCTTTTTTTTGTGGATACTAGCTTGTCTATAAGTTAGTATATAAGAAAAAGTGTCATTTATGCTATTTGGCGTATGATGCTGGTGATTGGCATGCAAAATATGCTTCGAGCGATGAGACGTGCTCAGAATGCCGATATTATTTTCCCTACCTTCTTCATTGGTACAACAGTCGGTTCGGTTGGGGATCACGACTTGCGCTAACTTTTCCTGGGGGCGCGGACAGTACACAAAACGGAATGCAGATTGTGTGGGAGGGAGCGACGGTAAATGGACATCCTCTGGAAAAATTAGTGTCAACAAAAAACTGGAGAGAAGAAGATAGTCCATGAGATCTGACTCGCGTTTCTGACTATATTCTTTGGAATTAAAGTAGGGAGTGCGCAAAAAATTGAAATTCAACAAGTTCATCGAGTAGTCTTTCAATGCGAGTAGTGGATCTACCCATCACAAAACTTCGCTTGTGGTCAGGCCACACACACCAACCACCAAGTATGGAGCGAGGAGGATTAACAAGTTACGGTGGAGCGAGGGGTGCCATATGTGGAATTACAAGTTGGCCAGATCATTCTCCGCCAAGTGGCTGGCTTGTATCCTTTAGCTCACAGGCAGGCAGGCAGGAGTACATATAGGGCGAGAAACTGGCATTTTTATACTTTCACCAGAGAAATGGAGTGGATGGCCACATAATATGGGAACTATACGAGTACTACTGCACCGGTGCTTACAGGACCTTCTTCTTCCCCTTCGTCGTAATTTGGAAACTGTGCAGCAAATAATTTGATAAGGTGGATAGTGGATATGGCTTATTGGTCCAAGGCACACAAAAGATACCAGCAGCAGCAGCAGCAGCACATATCATCATATAAGCAAGCACACACTGCACCGATTGATTCCCTTTCACTTATTTCACCTACATCACTACTCCTACCAGATATATAGCTCTCCCTCTCTCCGGATTCTATACGTTTCGAAACATGTACATATATGGTTCGAAGACTGTGAATTGGTCAAATAGTTCTGACGGGAATAGTTTGCAACTGTTTTTGGCAAAAAGGAGAAAAGTTTGAGAATGAAAAAGTTTTCCTCTACTTTTTGCGCTCTATTATTCTTTCGGTGTATTTTCGACCTGAAAAAAAAGTTTGTGCACGTCGACTCGTAATAAAAGTCAGAGGAATAGGGGAGGGTAAGAAATTGTGTGTGTGTGTGTGTGTGAGGGAGGGATGAAGAAAGAAGAAGTCGTAGTAGCAGAGCAGTAGCGGTAGCAGTAGTCCTAAAAGTATCTAATACTTTTCTTTGCTCAATTTACTTTTTTTTTTCTTATTATGTTTCTTTACTTGATAGCCACCCGGAACTGATGCTTTTATTACCAGAAAAAAACTTTAACAACAGAGAAAACAACATATTTATCCATTCATACAGTGCTCAAGAAAATGGGACCCACATTTTTATTTACATTCTTAGCCTACCGTATTATTACCACATTCCAGACTCACTCAGTCAGTGCTGCTGGAGTACTCGCACCGTAACTAACTTAAACTTGGGCTCACTCACGGACGACGACTCCTCGACTCTCGTGGAGTGGACACAAATATATAGTGAAACTATGTCACTATTACTACTACGTACGTACTACTTGCTCATAGTTGTACTAGCTGAGGGGGCACATCTTCATACAATAATATACAAAAACACAATCATAACAACAACACAACAGGAGCAACAACACGGAGAATAAAGGTTGGGGGAAAGGGAAAACAGAAAAGAAAAATTGAACATAAAAACTCATTTATTCATTCATTATCAGGATGGCTTTACTATCCATTGAAGCAAAAAGAAACGTAATCATATTTCGTTGGACGAGGAACAAGAGGAATGCCGAGAGGACATGGAGAAAGCCTAATAATCCAAAAAAAGGTATATCCATTCAAGATGACGCCCCTTGCATTCCAAATGAACTTCCGACGACCAAAAGTTTCCACTTTCCAGCCGGAAGAAAGGTGCATATGATCTCCAGTTGGGCAAAAAAAATCCGAATGGGGGACATTTTCTTTGAATCTGGGGGATTTAAAGCGGGGAAAGTTGTTGTTGGCTATTTGGGAAAACTGAATACACATCCCGCTTTCGTGCATACACATACGTAATAGCTGATTGTGAGTACGCATATGTTTCAAAAAAAAAACAGGGAAATCTCTGCTGGAACTTTTCCGGAGCCACCAGCTTATTAAGGAGTGGTGGTGTTGGTGTTGGTGGCACAAGTTGGAGTTCCGGATCGGGAGTTCCACGTTTTCACGTTTCGTATTGCAGCATGAAATCGGTGGCTTAAAATTTCAAGTGGATTACCATCTCGCTCGACTAGCCGGAGTAAATAAGAAACTGGTGAAGGAAGGAGGAGATGATGCTACTAAAGAAACAGTGCAGAAGTGGATGATAATCATGTTGTGCTCTGGAATAGAGTTGGTTGGTCCCTAGAACCTCTCTCTGTGGAGAAACCCATGTCATATGCCAACTGATTTTATCCAGCCACCAGCCAGCAACCTCACAAAAGAAACAAAAGTTGGGCTCGTTTATAATAAGTAAGTAAAAAGTCAAGTGAACCAACAACCAACTCTTATCATTATTATTTTTATTATTATAATGTGGAATGTATGTATATAGAGAGAAAAATATGTATAGAAAGTCGGCGAATAGAGAATGCAAGAACCGCAATATAAAAACAGAGAGAGAGAGAGAGAGGCACAAGCATGTTTGCTATAGATGATGATTATAAGTATATATCGTGTGGATACGCTAATTCAACTCTTCAGTACGGGATTATATTAGCTTTATTAGGAGAGATGCAGAGGCCGTGCTCGTGGAGGCAGGGAGTTTCTGTTGTGCTGCTGCTGCTGGAGTATACAGGCCCCATTCGTCCCAGCGAAAACATTATTATGAAATTATCCTCAAGAGATGAGAAACCTTTCCGCTTGCTTTATAAAAATGGTTGCCCTTCTTATCCTCTCCTCCTCCTCCTCCTCCACTCTCCTTTCCATCTAACAGTTTTAATGTTATTCCTTCCTTACCTGCATACTGCTGCTGCTGCTGCATTAGCTAACCAAAGTCTAAAGGAAAACTCGAACTATTTATACTTTCCTGTGTTACTATTGCTCAACCATCCAGCGAATCCAGCCAGAGAGCCCCTTGCCATGCATGATCATAATAAGCATCATCATCTTTATCCTTCTTCCGTCTTCCTCTTCCACTTCCTCCTCCAGTGCCACCGTTTTTCTCTCGCAATCAGGCTATCCCACCACCACCACCACCACCGAACCGGTGTAATAAACGTGTGAAGGAGGATGGGGAAAGAAAAAAGAAAAGTAGGAAATGAAAAGAGATGACGGAGTAGCTAGTACTATTTATAATATTATGTAGGTATACCTCTCCAAAGTTTATCCGGTAGTGAGCGGTTATACTATAAACCAGCCCCCGATACATGAGCTTATATACGTATATATATATTGCTGTTGCTGTTATATATTATGTCTACTTCACAGCTACGGAGAGGTATATCTGATTATATGGTGGAGATGGAGAACCTCGGTAAACCATAATAATTCACAACAAGCCCGGGCTTCCCTTCTTCTCCTTTCCCTTCCGCCACCACTCTCTTCTTAAGAAAATAATCAGCGTAAACTTTTTTCCACGGGAGAAATAAAGATGAAAACAAATTTTTAGGGGACTTTCTTTATTTATATTAAGACTTGGTGGAAGCTCGTGAATGCGAGAGAGGAGAGGAGGCTTGTGAGACCATGTTTAACCAGCATCACTAGTACGTACGGGACGGGACGACGGGAACATAATCAAGTTTTCTGTTCAAACACGTCCACCCGCCGACCTTTTTCACACCAGATTTTTTAATATATTTACATTTTTACATAAACATTTTACTTGTGCGTAACCCTTGGAACAACGTAGTAATTTCCCCAAAAACAAAGTTTTAAATTTTCTTTTCTTTTTTCTTCTTCAGGAGAACAACAACGACGAACGAGATTGGGAGCCACAGTCGTCGGATATATGGTAAAAGTGAAGGTGTGTGTAGTGGATGGATGATAGGGTACAGGAGGGAAAGGGGAAAAAATGAGAAAATGTTTGCTTCCCTTTTCCCTGAAAATGCTTCCCTTTCCCCCTTTTCTTCATCTTCCTTCTCTCTCCGTCGTCGTCGTCCCTGCTCCTGCTCCTGTCTTTTTCTGCCTCATTTTCCCCAACACCTGAATGCATGGCTGCATTTCTGTTAATTTCTTCTTTGTGACGAACCAAGGATGACGACGACGACGACGACGACGGTATGCATGCTGGGTTTCCTCTTTAAGCAATTAATTTTTAGGGAGTTAACGGCGAGAAGTTGATGGGAAAGTGGTGTGCTCGCATCGCATTGTATGTTTTTGTATGCACGCAAACCATGGAGTCGGAGCGAGATGAGGACGACAACGACGACGAGTTCTACAGAGACCAGTGTGTATATGCATTTTGGGTGAGTTGACTGACTCGAATGCTCTCTCTGTCTCTCTCTCTCTACGCACTTAATTTCCACAGATCCACTTTGTTGAGCTAATAAAACCCGGTGAAATGGATGCTAATAAAATCTGTTCTCTTCACGCACTTCATGAAACTCGTCATCGTCATCTTGCTCATCATCATCAACCTCGAATAGTCTTCCTCGCAGCGAGAGTGCATATTATTTCGAGAGAGCAAGAGAGAGAGAGAGAGAGAGAGAGAGAGAGAGAAAAGGAGTGCAGGGGGAAATCTACTTGTATAAATTGTGTGTATTTTTATGTGAATTTGTGAGAGGGGATCTTTTACGATTAGATGGGGAAGCTGCTGGCTGAGCTGGTTGCGTTGCCTTGCTTGGTGTGAATCTTTTATGCATAAAAATGGAGAATGAGATGAAGGTGAGAAATTTTTATTTAGCAGATGAACGTGGTGGGCACGACGCGACGCGACGACGGCACATCACATCATCATCATCATCACATGCATGCATTGGAAAGCCCCATGTGCAGCAGTCAGATACCCATCCCCATTACGTATAATGGGGAGAGTTTTTGTTTTTCGTCTTTTCGCTGTCGTTAGTCCTCTCTTCTTCTTCTTCCCTTTTATATGACTTCCCTTCATTTACTCACTAGCTCAACATAAAGAAAGCGTCTTCGGCGTGTCTGCGTTTGTGAGGGGAAAGGCAAGGAGGAAAAACCCTTAAACGAAATGTGTAAATGAATCAGCAGGGGGAATTATTGCATGGATTCACTTCTTCTTCACGCAATATAATATGTATATCCGATTCGTTGGGGTTACTGTCTCCGTCTCCGTCTCCTCCTCCCGTTACATTCCAGCAAGGTAAATTCGGCAAAGATGGTGGCATGGCACAGGTCATAAAAATGGGATAATCAAGTGTCACTATTATCACGATCAACATCGCCGCGACGTCAAGGAAATGAAAATTCCTCCTTTTATCTCTCTTCTCCTGCTGGTTTATTTGTTGTCTTGTTTCCCCGTCTTTCCTTTCCCGACATTATTTTATATGCTTCCTTTCCTTGAGAATGTAAATGTGCCTCCTGCATCCCTCTCTGGTCCGACACTTCGTAATGCCCTGACTACGATGTTGTTATACTTATAATAGCAAAATGTTGGTCCGTAACTTAGGATAATGAATGATGATGGTGAGATTGAAGGAGATTAGCTAGATTAGATACCAGTCGGGGTGTTCCTTGCTTGACCTTTACTCCCCGTTTTGTTGTAGCTGGGTTCGCTTTCTGCATGTCTCGCGTCGTCTCCGCCGCCGCCGAGCTGCAAGTGTTGCCCGAGTCGTCATTTATATATACCTACGTACATAAAGATGGGAATAATAATAATAATAATATCCGTTTAGAAAGTTTTTCCTAGTTGGCTCACTGTCATGATGATGATTATTATGTGTCAACAACGCGGTATACATTTCGTTGAGAGTGTGTATTATCCCCAATTGAAATGTCGTGTTGGAGTTAGGAGGCGTTAGCAGCTCTTTCGTAAATAGCGTTGTGTAACACCGTGTAGCATGTATTTTCTCCCTATTCATTCAGACAATGGAATGGAGCTAAGCACAAAAACTCATCTCATTGGATTCAGCTAATTTCCAAAGTTTATTTTTTTCTTTTCCCATTTGCACAGCAATGAGGTGGACGAATGCGGAGGGGGTAGGGGCAAAAAAGCAAAGGGAAAATGACTTTGGTTGGATTGGATTGTGCGTGTCTTCTTCGTAAGAGATTGCGGGAGTAAACAGGATCAGGAATAAACGAAGTACATTTCCGAGGTAATATTTATTCAAGTGTCGATGGAGCGAAGAAATATATATATATTTAGAGAAACGGAGAGCAGGGTGGTGGTGTTGGGAAGATGCTCAAAAAATCTAACTTGACTTGGGGTGGGTGGGGATGCATAATATGTACATACTACAGTAGTGGGAAAGGACACGACGGAATATCGTTATCGTTCACCAACTGTTTTCTCCTCCGTTTCTATTACAACTAACTAATTTTGTAGGGAGATGGCAAGAGTCTTTTTCATACTTTTTTTTTGAAAAAAGAAAAGAAAAACAGACTGACCTTGACGAACCGGATGAATATGGATGCGGGATTTTTTGTTGTTGACGAAGGAAACTGCGGGTATGAGTGTAAGTGTGCATAGATGGGAGTATATGGATGGGCGTCCTTGAAATCTGGTTGCTGATTATTTTCCGTTGTGTGTTAATTAGCTTTGAATTCCATGTTTTAGCAGTTGGCGACTATAAGCTATTTGCAGGCATTGCAGCCGCTCCTCCATGGAATAAAAGGGGAAGCTGTGGCTGAACGGTTTTCTTCTAGGAGAAAATGGCCAAGGAAGTGTACGCCATCATTAAATTGGCAATGATGGTGACGATGGTAATGACGGTGACACATACATACACAAGGACAAGGATAATAATGTTCACGACGAAAATGGAATGAGATCGTGATAGCGTCGTCGTCCTCTTCTCCTCTGACTTGGTTGGAGAGTCGTGAAGTGTGGTGGTGGTGGTGGTTGTACAGAAAATCATAGTCGTTCACATGGCGAGGCTGCTGGCTGGTTGAGAGTTGAGAGTGGTGCGAGCGAGTGTGTGTGTGTGTGTGGTAGCACAATAAAACCGGTAATTTCTCTTCTTGGTTTTTCATTCAGTGAATGGAAGGCGAACTTCCACCCGGGATTTTTATTGACTTACCTCCTATGCATACAAATTAACACTTTTTTCTCCACTTGGCAACTATTATTATTTTTGAAGTAAACCCTAGCAAGGAGGCAAGCAAGCAAGATAAATACACGATATGTTTCTTTGCCCACTGTTCGATCTCTCAGAAAAGTGAAAAGAAAGATGAGGGAGAAGTTTAATGTTGGGAGGGAGTACGGAATGACTTGACTGGGAAGTATATATATAGGAAGGAGCCGTAGTGGTTCACACAGAGGAGGAGGGAGGCCGAGAAGAAAAACATTTAAAAGCACGCTCATATGTACGTGCGTTAGTGCCATATAAATAGTAGCTTGGTCTCCATTGAAAAGCAATCGTAATCCATAAAATAATTGATTTCACTTTGATTGGATTCCTTTCTCTCAGTATGCCTATGACTATGCCTCCTCGTCCTCACTATACCTTCAAATGTGCTTATATCCCGTCCCACACAGCACAAACTATCTAGAAGCTATTGAGAGAAAGGGAGAGAGAGAGAGAGAGCCGGAGTAAATGTGAAATGCCATCATTATCAACATCACTACTACTACGACTACTACACTGCACTCCTCATCGTTGGCAAAAAAAACCGACCTAAAGTTTTGTCTTATTCTGTGCATGTAGCGAGATCATTTAGAACGGAGAAGAGGGGCACAAGCAGACGAGATGCTAAATATAAGGTACAAATATAAAATATATGGTGGTATTAAATGTATATGATCAGTATGATCATCATCATCATCAGGGTATAGGAAATAGGAGTAGTAGCGAAAGGCAAGCAAGGCAGAGGTTATAATAATATAAGATGTAAGATCAACTTGATCTTTTTTCCTCGCTCGTTTCCTCCTTCCATTTCTCTCCGCATTTTCCATATTTTGCTACTTCGCCCTCTAGTCTCTATCTCTCCTCTGTAATAAACTATACTCTGCTGCTGGAGGGAAATGTCGTTGCGTAAAGTTTAAATGTGACCCGTGCCAAGTCAGTTAGGGTCATGTGGACGCGAGAATTCCAAGCCTAAACCTTTCCATAACCTTTAGAATAACACGAGGATCCCAGTGTGATACCGTCAGTCAATATAGTCTGTGATGTTGATCGGAGAGGTGACTGAAATGAGCGAGGCAGGGCAGGGGTAAAGCGAGTCACTTTCACTATTTGTGGAGTAGGAAGAAAGGAGTTGAAGATTTGAAGATGTGAGTCGCGATGAGTAGGGGCAACGAATCCCTTGTTTTAATCGAGTCTCAATTAAGTATCCAGACTGTAAAGAGTGTACAGTCGTGATAAGATGTAATAAGCGGCATGAATAATTGCGATACTGATGAGGATAACGAAACGCGGAAGCCATCAGTTGCAGAAACATAATTTTTACAAATAATCTGAATTGAATCCATTGAAGTTTTGACTTGGTTGACGTCACGAAGGCATTCTTAGTGTATGGGGGCAATGTGAAACCACAAATGTAAAATTCTCTCCTGACTTTTCCATTTTTTTATATTAATAATAAATAACGGGGTGCAATATTTCAAAAACCGTTGACCCTTGACATTTTGCCCTGAATCTTGTTAAACAATTTCCGCCCAACTGTGCCCCTAAAGTATTATCGACTGCCGAAAATAGAATTCAAACATCTCAAACTCATTTTGAGTTATTGCATGCATGGATGACGATGCGGAGAAAGTCGACTGACAGAGCCACTTTGGAATGATTTCCAATAAATACCTTAGTATCGCCCAAGGGCATTTAAATGTATAAACTTACCTACTAAGCATAACGTATAACTTTCATTCAATATTGTCATCATTTGACAGAAATGGGAAAATTGCGATCGCGTCTAATTTTAATGACATTTTTCATTTTATCGCCGAAGGATATCAAGTCAACCGAGTATCATTACCTACGATCACTAGCAGAAAGCCCCGGCGGTCTGCCTATAAGTGACTAATTTTAGGAGGAAACGGGAATTTAGGAGATATGGGGAGGCGAAGAGGGCATTTTGGGTTCAGAGTAGAAATACAAAATGAAATCACGACGAGATGTCAAGAACTGATACTTACACTCACCTTCAGCTACAAAACTTTCACGTCAGTGAAAGCGTAAAGCCTGTAGGGAAAGTTTCGGCTACGGATGATTGTGAATCCCATATGCAAAGTTGACATTTTAAAAGTTAAAAGTAACTTATATTTTCGATTTGGCAAATTTTCTGTGAATACTAGGCATCAATGAAATGAAATGATAATGAAATGTAGATGTAGGATACGAGTGGAGTGGCGGAGCAGAATAATGTGTAACCTCGAAGACGTTGAGGTTGACTTTTGACCTCTCTTCCGGATGGGATTTCTTGCCACCAACGGGCATAGAATCAGAGGACACCTAGACTTACAAAGCGGCCCTAGAAAGTGGAAAATGAACACGGGAGACGAACACGTCAAAGCACCAGCATTTAAAAAAAATCATTTCTTGTGTATTTCTTGCATATTTCTCTTGCAACTCACAACTCACAGATTTTTGTAGAATATTTAGAATATTATAATATAACATATGAAACGAATTGCATTTTTTGTTCGACGGGGTGAACACTTTAAACTTCCGAATAACAGCCAGGTTGGCAGAAGATGCAAGAAAGATGCAACCATCCGCCAACCTAAGGACCTGTGTCCTTATTGCAGAATGTGTCATTGAAAACCGCTCGGTTTATTTTTGCTTGTATATCACAGATGAACAAATCTGTAACTCGTTTTATTTGTGGATACATGCCATACATATTCCACCATTATTATTTCTTTGCTGGCGGACCTTTATCAGGAGTGAGATCCTGAAACCACAACGTCGCGTCAGTTAAAGAGTGCACTACTAGGCATTAATGACGACAGGGAATGGGTCATGACTTGGCTTGCATATCGTACAATTAAAAATCGCAAGTCAGTTCATCACTCACAAGGAAACTAGTTTCACACATACTCGAACCTAGACAAACAAATCTGAGAAAATAATATGCCTATATAGATTACGGTTATGATAATATTTTTGTAAACCGCATGCTATTTTTTTTAAATCCATTGTTTGGATTTTTTATAAAGGTTAACTAGGCAACATATATGTTTATGTACTAAATCTAATTTAATTTTGGATTTTGCAAAAGAAATATAAATTCTGACCAGCAATTATTAGAGCCATAGTTATTCCTGATTTTAGAATTAGAGCCACTTCCTGATAAACAGCCAATTTTGAAAGTCTGATTACTAGAACTGTTTATACGATTCGGATAAAAAATGCCATATTCGTAATGTCCGGATACGATTTGGCCAGAATCGAACTGTTTGTCTAGGTCCGGACCTGAGGTGCCTTTGCCAGCCAGTATTATAAATAAAAATGATATGATAAATAATAATAATACATAATTAATACATAATACTTAATGCAATGGTGATGTTGTATAGCCTTCCCTATCCTGCTATGACTAATAATAATATTGAAAATACATGTGATTTTTTTCTCTCTGAGAAATTCAATCCTCGCATTCCTCCTCGTTTCATTGTCAATCATGTAATAATATCTAATAGTAGTCGATGGAAAAACTTCATGTCACTTGTTCGCTACAAAAGACGACGTACAGACTGCACGTATATTTATAGTGTGTTTATATTTGCATAGATAATCCAGCCGTATGCTCTGATGCTCTGGAGAAACTTTTTGTAGTTATGTACCTACTAAACGTTATGCTTACCTTCAGATTTTCAAGCGACTGTATACAATGGATTTAAAATGTAGCGTATTACGTGTTATCCACACATCTGAATAATGAGTTAATCGAAATGACGCTGCCGATGATATAGCCACCAGTTTCTGTAGTCCTACGCACTAAATACTACTACTCCTCTGCTCTACCTATATGGCTTATCTCACTCACAGTCGTCTTTACCTATATTGTCGAATGACACGGGGTTATTCTATTTTTGATTTTAGCTCAAATGTTGAAATGAACAAACTGAAGGAAACGGGATCACAACACGTCAACGGGATTTCTTCTTAGTCTTGTCCATTATTCGCTTTTGATGATGCAACTGAGGAAACAAATGACCCGACACCTCCAATGCAAGGGCAGCAGCATTCATTTCAGCCTCTTGAATACTATGACCTTGTGCTGTGGCAAGACGCTTACCTCGGAAATAAACTGCGACGATATACGTACGCGTGTTTGTTGGACCGAGCGACTCTGTCACCTTGTAGACGGGAATGTCTGGCTCGCGTCCGTCCATGGCTCGGAGTGTCAAACAGCATTGCTGAAGTTTGGACTTGGGATCATTCCATTCTTGTTTCGTAATTGAGTTGCTCAATCTAAAACAAAATTAAAGATAAAGCGATTGACACAATGGCAAGTGGAAAGTGTACTGTGCATGGTAACTGCATCTTCATAACATGACTTCATAAATGTCGATTGAGATGGCGCACCTTGGGAAGAAGCATATTTTACAAAACCCGTGACAATACTTGAGCCCCTGATCTATATACAAAGCACCCAAAAACGCTTCCAGCAAATCTGCCTTGTCTTTAGTTTTCATTTCGGACTTAGGATCACCTCGCATGGCGTACTGGGGCATACCCAAGTCTTCGCAAACTATTGACTGCGTTCGGTTATTGACTAGGGAGCTACGAAGTAACTAAATTCAGAAGAAAAGAAAAAAAAAAGATTTAGAGTCATTATCTATTATCCAAATTTTTCAAATACACAAATGGAACACCATTTTATGGTAATTAACTTACAGAGAGGTGGCCCTCATGATGATCTGGAAAATGACGATAAAGATACTCGGACGATATCAACTGTAGCACTGTATCACCCAGAAACTCCAATCGCTGGTTTGAACCTCTGCATTAAGTCAAAATATGCATAAAACCTTACTCAAAGATCAAAATGGAAGATTTAGCGTCAATCAGGCTATCCTTAAGTCTACTTACCTTGTCAGATTGTTGTAACCTAAACTTCTGTCCGTAAATGCTCTAGCTAGTAGCCGAATATGGTTGAACCGTACCCCAATGCTCGTTTCAAACTCGGCCAGTTTCTGTAGAACGCTATGTGAGCTTACCCAGCTACGATCCCCTTGCGGTTCCTCTTGTTGCAAAGGGTGTCTCGGATAGTTTGCCCACATGTCTAGCAACACTGGATCCGTCCCGAACAGAGTTCCCCCGAAAACTCGATCAGCAGCCTATTTCAAATATGGGAATTTCATATTTTTTCAAACAGTTCAGTTAGACGCAGCGCCAGTCAGTGTTGACTGTAAGTAAAACCAGACAGCTTACCTCGATCCCTCCATCCAAAAATAAAGCACCCATCAAAGCTTCAAAACAATTTGCCATTGCATGACGTAACTCCGAATCATGGCAGAGATCACTTCCGTGAGCATACAACATGTACTGGTCCAGATTTAGCGCCTACAAAAAACCAACACGGGATTAATGCCTACAGAAAATCTTACTTTCTCGGTTGTGATGATAAATTAAGTATATAATTACTTGAGCAAGGACTGCAAGGTGCTGATTTTGGACAATAGCTGCGCGATATGTGGCCAGACCCCCTTCTTCCAAATCCGGAAATATATGAAATAAATGAATCGACGTGACAAACTCGACAACAGCATCCCCAAGGAACTCCAGTCTTTCGTTATGAGTGATATCCGACTCAGTCTCTTGATCAGCCCCAAACCTAATCAAGCATACAAACAAACAAATCAATTCATTAAGTATGTCATAACTATAAAGGTACAGAAGGGTCATTGGGCTATAGAAAAAAGGATAAATGTGCCGTAAACATACTTAGCCATAATGTTTATGAGTGTGTTTATTCCTCTCTTTCTCGTGGACGCATAGTGGATCCTCCTATCGCCGTATTCTGGTTGACGAATACCACAATTCGTAAGAGCATTTCGAGCGTGGTCGGGGTTCGTTCCGAAATTCTCCCGGTATGAGGGATGCGTCATTGCCAGCTGTAGGAGATAGCGATGCTGAAACGGATACACCATGCGAGTTTCTAAAGTTTCTAGGCACTTGTGAAACCTCAGATGTGCCACCAGAACAGGAATGAGCATTGCATGCTGTAAGACAACGAGCAAACAAGGAGAACATGTAAATATTATTAAACCTTCACGTACGTAAGTTTGCAATTACAGTTGTTCAAGAAGAGGAATGATAATGATACAGAGACACAATAATAAGAAATATGTGCATTACACGGTTATTTATAGACAGAACATTGCAGACACATAAATTAATATTATATATAAAGTGAAGACGAACCTGAATAAGGTCACAACAAATGCCCGTGGTACGGAAGCCCCTTGAGGATATGGCTACAGTGACATCTCGCTTCATGTTCGTTGCAGTGCGCATTGTTTGCAGTTTCATTTCCTTCTTGAGCAACTTACACTTGTCTTGTGCCGTCGGCTTGGCCATATTGGAAAGCAAGTGGCGATACTTCACGTAGCGACGCCAAGCTCTTTGGTAACCAGCATTTCCCGCATAACTGAGCTGCGGAGGACGAATGCCGAAGTGAACAATGAGTGGAAACGGGATTCCGTCTTCCTCAACTGTTAATAAGAATGCATATAATATTTAAGAATGACTTATCATACATTGACTACATCAAATAACAGCATCCTAACAGTTTGCAATCGTTTTTTTAAAGTACCAAGTTCCTGTCCAGAAACGTCACGGTCAATTTGATCTACACGAATAGCACATGGTTTCATCCCCCATTTGGTAACTATTGTTCCTTTGTGTCGATCAGCAAAGTTTTGCCATTCCTTTTGTTCCACCGTGTACAACTTGTGCAAATCCTCTTCCTTCACCAGCTCACGATCACTTTTCAAAAGGTGGATCAACACCTGAAGAATGATATATATATTATATTTGATTAATCATATTATTACAATTGTTTGTATTTCGCATCTTGCCGTGCCGCATTTGTATAACTTGTAGTTGTTGGAATAAACATATTAAGTTTACGCCTTACCCGGCTCATGGAGAGAACCTCTTGTCCATTATCTGGAAGCTGCCTCACAAATCTTGGCATTAGGTGAAATTGAGAACACCCAGTCTCTTCATTCCAGTCATACTTTAAGTCGACCAGCTCCAGTATTTCCCGAAACAGATAAGTTTCGAAAATGAGGAGCTCCTTTACACAGAACGACTCTGGAAATTTTTCCTCTTCGACAAACACGTCGTATCGGATATTGAATCTGATCACCTTGCACGGAGGCAGATTGAGATCTAGCTTATAATGAGAGAAAATGGAAAACCCTTCGAATATGTACTCGTGGCCGTCATGATTGATAACAGTGGGCGTGCTAATGAGGAAGTTTTTAGGAGGAGATATAGTGATTCGATAGTGAAATAGGCGAGACTGATTATTTGAAAATAAGTCACAAATTGGAAGGCGTGCTTCTCCAGGATAAAATCCGTGACGTATACCAAATCTCCTTGCTTTTGCGCTGCATCGACAAACAGGGCCATCATTCATTAGGCCAGGGTCATTGTGCCAAAGCTCAACGTGAAGTCGTCGCGGATGCTTCTTGCGTCTTTCCAACTCCCTGTTTGCAGTGTCACTCCTAGTCATTCCTATGCTGCTCTCGTCGGAAGAGTCATCCGACGAGGAGTCATCACTATCTGACACATCCAGGCAGTCGTTGCTACTACTACTCTCCTTTTCTTTGCTCCCAGTCTTTTTATCACGCTTCTTCCCCTTCTTCTTCTTCAACACTTTTTTTGTCTTTTTCTCTTCACAATCCCCATCACAAGACGACTCAGATGCGGTCCCTTTTTGGGGTGCATCCGTAGTATTATTTAACTTGACCCCATCCTCACAACACTGCTGCTGCTGTGGTGCCGGTACCGGAGTCGTATCCTTCCATTCTGCATCTGGACGAATATTAATAGCATCTGCATCTGCATTATTAACAGGGGCTGCCGGGGGTAATGATTTTGTGAAAAGCTCATCATCACATTTATCTATGGAATCCTCGTCCGCCTCTACCAATTCACCCTCCTCAACAGAGTCCTCTTCTTCGTCTTCGTCTTCTTTTCTGTCAACCAATTCCGACCTGACCTCGGTCGGAACAGCGGCGGAACTATCCTCGTCAACCGTAGTGGAGTCACAGGGCATTAATACTAGGCGCTCCTTCTCTTCTAATGTTGATTGGGATTCCTGGGCTACAGTATTAGTATCTGCACCTTTGGCGTCCTGATTGCTCTCCGACGAAGACAAGCATGACGATAAGCTAGAACCTTGATGAGATTGAGAATGACTATGACCTTTGGAACATTTTGAGTGCTGTCCTTTCTGCAATTTTGCCAGCTGCCTTTGTTCCGCCAGTTGATTATTCTCGATCACAATAAGTTCATTCATTCTTATAGCACCCTGGGCTTCTGCTTCCTCACGCGCAGCTTTAGGCTTTGCTAGTAACGTCTCTTCAAATTTCTCACATAAATGCTTGGTTCTAGGAGTGGCCGTTGTGAACCTAAAACCAGAATCAATCAGAGAATATTATTATTTACAATATAAGTAAAATACGCCACTTTTTTTGTCTATCCTTCCCCTATCCTATATATTTGTTTCAAGCCATTTCCTTAAGTGGAACAACTGGCAGTATTTTTTACCGGTCGGCTGTACGGTCGTAATAAAGCTCATCTGGTGCAGATCGAACCCATTTCTCCACTGCCGTCAACTCGTCGTACTCGTCCGCATTTGTGTTACTGCTACCAAGGTCATCCAGCGACAACTTACACGAGGACGGGACTTCCTTGGCAGAAGAGGCTGACTTGTCTTCCCCATCTGCCCCCAACCTACTTCTCTTCGGAAGAGGAACAATCCCGTTTTGAGTACTGCTAGGTCGCCTCCTCCTTGTTGTAGGGGATGGCGGCACGGATGAACACCTTTGTGACGAATGGCGAGATCTTTTTAGAATCGTTCGCGACGACGACGGGGATGGAATTGTGGAGCGCCTGCCACCCTCTTCAATAGCACCATGCGGTTTTCGACGTGATGCGTCCATCCTGCCAAAGGGTCGTCTTTCCCTGGATGCTTCCGCAGTCCGCCAGCAGTCATTCCCCTTGGTGCGGTCTTCCCCTCTACGAAACGTTAGCGTTCTGGAGCTGCGTGCTGTCGGGGACTCATTTGAGACTGGCTTTCGAACTGGAAAGACTTTCCTTGCTTTGAGGGCCAGCAGGGCTGTTCCAATCCGCCCATTGCGGGGCGCAGAAACGCGCTCATTGGCACGTGCCGGTCTAGTATTATCCTGAGAGCGCTCGTAGTCATGTCTCTTCTCAGTTATCCCTTTACTACTTTTACTATTATCACGGTTTTCAAGAGCACTTCTTGTGTGACTGCTACTTGCAGTGGTAGTACCACTAGTAGTAGCATTCCGGGCACCGCTGTGACTGGACGAGGTGGATCTGGATAGGGACGACGACGACGGACTCCCATCTGCCGCCCCTGCCACACTTGCTACTGGCCGAACCTTCGAATCATGGCTTCTCACCCGGGTGTTCAACGTGCTCCGCTCCTCATGATGATGATGATGATGATGGTGGTGGTGGTGGTGCTGACGACGACCTTCAGACTCATCTCGACGATGCTGACTATTATTATTATTATGATGATGATTATTAGCTACAGGGATGGCATGTTTGTCTCTTTCTCGCCTTCTCGGTTCGCTGGGAGGAGGAGTGGTGGCTGCTCGCTTTGGGGCTGCTCCTCCTCTAACTCCACTTCTACTACGATGATGATCATGATGATGATGATTATTCCTGTCCCCGGCGCCGGCGGCGGCGGTGGCGGACGTGTCGTGATGACGGCCCAGTGAATGACTACTCCTCCCCGTCCGACCGGAAATGCCTAGATGCCGATGATCCCCCCGATCCTCCCGATGATGCTGCCTCTTGTTGTGACTGTTGTTGTTGTTGTGCAAGTCGCGACTTTGACGGTGGCCATGACCTGAAGACCTGGAGTCCTCCAAATGACGATCTCCAGTCAACCGGTCACGGTCGCCGTGGAGGGAGTTCATCGACGGCATGCCAATCGGTCCGAGGAGGAATGGGAAGCTGGGAACACCGCTACACACCCCATCCAAGCAGTTAACTCAGGAGGGGGCCGCCGACGCACCGGAAATAATATATATATGAAAATTTTCTTTCTTGGACTACAGCTACAAACCAAATTTGTTGGCCAGTATCAAAAGGGAGCGGAAGAGTGGTGGAAGAATAGTGATTCCAGGAGGGTATTGCTATTATTATTATTATTGCAATTATTGCAAACTAATAATATATTTCCAGTGTTTCGGGTCAGATCCATCCAGCACCAGCAGTCAGCAGATCAGATCAGATCAGAAGAATCAGAGAAAGAAGGACAATAATAACATATATATAAAAAAAATGTCTAGTTTACACTAAACTTGTTTCTTTGCTCTCAACTGAACTCAACCTCACATCACCTCACATCAACTCCTCATCTCAGCCAGCAGCAGAGACAAGGGAAACACTGAGCATTTAGGTATACTGCCAAATTCCCTTCAGGATTCGGGGCAACTTGGTGCATTTCGAATGAATAATATCAAACCTGCCACCTGGAAAAACCTACACTCGACTCACTTCAATCGATCGATTGCATTGCATTGCAAAAAAAAACCCAAAAATATATATAAAGAAAAATCTGCCTTGTGCAAATTAGGTAGATTCCTTCCTTGCATTTTGCACAAAAAGATTTTGCTGGCAAACGACAACCCAGTTTGTTACTTTGGCAACTTTGTTTGATATGATAAATATGGTCATTAATTAAATGTATATGAGAATGAGTGAGAATGTGGAGGTGTGGTTGGAGTTTGGAGTGCAAATATCTCGTCCGTATTTAGAGTTCCATTAAGTTCCATAACGATGATGATGATGATGATGGCATAAATAATGCAATGTTATTGTTGGCTGTCGGTGAGTATCACCACGCCACACCATCATTTATCCTCATTGTTGAGATGAGAGACATATAATATGGCATTTTGGACGGACGAGAGGTGAGGTATCTAAAATTACAATGATGATATGATATGAAAAGTACTCGCTCTGGCGGATGTGGGCATGGGCATTATTACTCATTGGATTTAAGGCTCGAGAATAATTGTTACACGAGTATATATTTTACAAGGGTTAGGATTAGGAAATATGTCTTTTGCGGTTTTAGTTTTTTTTAGCAATTCTGATGTGAGTATTCTCGAACCTAACCGGTGCGAGTAATAATATGTGTACTACTATACCAGGCTGGCTTTTGGATGTGAAGTCTGCTGCTGTCACATCATTGCCTTCGAAGCTCTGCTGCTGTGTAATTTTTTCTAAATAGCGTCTTCATTACTAGGAGAAAACATTTACTGGGAGGCCATCGTGGTGAATATATGTGATGTCACTCGTTGAAACAGTAATGCTAAAGCCGTCTTTAAAATTTCCTTGGAAGATAAATGATGATGACAAAAATGTGAACATAAAATGCATTTAATAGTCTGATCGTATGATATGATTTTATATATGAGTGCGCTTTATTGGATATCGAAGATTTGTAATTTAACTAACTATGACACAACTTGTTTTAACTTTATTACACTGCTGTGTTGTATTGTCTCCAGTACACTGCTGTGTTCATGTTGCAAGCTATCAATTGTTTTTGACACCAATTACGTACAATCAATGAGCTTATTATTAAAATTTACATAGAATGCATGGTTCCCAACATTACTTACAATTAGTTTTAAATATCCATGTACTACGGATGGATATACTATACACAATAGTTATATGTGTATCAACTCAAGAAAGGTAAATGCCTAATGAGACATAGGAAACTGACATTTTTTGTGACGAATCTAATTGAGTAAATAGCATGGCCAATAAGCAATTGGAGAACTGTTAATATTAATAAGTACACATCCCAGATTCCCAAACTATGAGTTCTTGATCATTATAAGAAAAACTGGCTATGAGACAAAATGAATTATGATGACTCTGATCGCAATCAGCCCATCATCACTAGGTATTTCATATTTATCACAACAAGAAATGGCATGCCTACTTTTTACTTAACGTCACTACGCAATGATGACATGTTTAATTATTTTTGTGTCACGCAGTGATGATGTGCTTCATTTCATGATCATCAGTTGAATTTGACATGATATTAAAGGAAATTGGTCCCGCTTTGCGCATAAAAGTCTCTCGGTTTATGAATAGAATGACGATCGCAAAATCTGAAATACATTTTATGTATGAAATATTGAACGATCCTTGCAGTTGGAATGGAATGGACATTACTGAAAAACATTTTAAGCCACATAACAAATCCAGAAAACCAAAACGACTGCTGCACTAAATTAAAAATGAAATGCATATTGTTGAAATCTCTATAAAATATCTATATCTTGTAATTTCGAAACTTGGAGTAAATGCCCGTGCTTTTCTCTGGCTTCCAAACGTACTGCTGGTGATCGGTTGACGAGTCTATTTTACCTTCTGCAGACGACGACGATGACGACGATGGTGTAGCCGAAATCTTTGTCTGATTCCTTAGCTCTTGCTCCAACTCTGCTTGCCTAATTGCCGATGGACATTCCAGCATTGTTTGGTCTTTCGGTTTGGCCCAGTGCATCGTCTGCAATATAGACAGAATTAGAAAGATAAAAGCAATGTAAATTTAGTAAGTTAAAAAATTAAATTCCAAAGTGAGGGGAAGGGAATGCTCACCGTGGCACAGCGGGAACTCATGCTGAGCCACTGCTTATATGGAATGCACATCTCACTCTGCTTCCAACGATCATACTTTTGCCTTTTTTCAGGGTCCAGCAACACATCTCTTGCCTCTTGAAGTTTTTGGAATCGATCCAGTGCCTCTTTATCCCCTGGGTGCTTGTCCGGATGGCACTGCAGAGCTCGAACACGATATTCAGCTGTAATTTGCTCATCCTTTGTCCCGTTTCAACGAATATAGAACAATAATAATAAAAAAGAACTTTTGTGAAATTTACTTACATTGCCCCTTGAAACCTAACTGGAATATAATGTCACTTGATTTAACAGTAACAGGTTGCTACGACATACGCCCTAGATAATTAATGATGAAAGCTAATGGCGACGATGCATCTCCTTATATTGTCGCATAATCAGGTATTCTGTATCCCCCCTTAAGCCACCGGATTCAAGGTGATAAGACTAAGTTAGGTAGGAGGACAAAGGACAATCATGTTCTTCCATGTCAGTAACTTGTTGAATTGAAAGGTGTATAATATATCATTTGCAAAATAGGGTAATATAAAAGGAAGGGTTCGATCGAATTTGGCATGTATGGATTGCACCTGCAGAGTGCGTACCGGCTTACTAGACTGCTAAATTTGGCAAGGTTGTAACTGTTTTAAAGTCATATTCTATAAATAATAACAAAGAAAACTATCGAATTGCAAATGAAAACATGAGCTATTAAAAATGCTTACCGTTGATGATTCAGAACATCCCAAAATTTTAAAATAGTCGTCATCATCGCTCTTCTTGCCTTCCAAAATAGCTCCCACACCAAACATACCCCCAGCCATTTTTACTTCGTCGACTTAAATATATATTTCATTCAGTTCCAAAATGATTAACAGAAGAGCCCAGTTCCTCGGCGAAACTTAAGTATAAATTATTGTTTTGCCCTCTTCAAAGTAAACGTACACCTTCTACCCTAAAAGTTTAAACACAAAACACAATCACAGTTTAGCATTGTCCAAAATTAAGTTTCCGTAGAATGGAGTAAAATCTCTGGAGAGTAACAAATGATGGAAACAGCAGAGTGGTACAACAAGTAGATTCTTCTCAGCGTAAATGGAAGCAGCGTATCGGCATCATCGGCAGCAACACTTTCACGAAGATTTTTTTTTGGTGGATGAGTTTGGTTTGGATGGATGGTCCTTGTTCTTCGTGAAACAAGAAGTTGAGTTTTGTTGAAATGCTATATAGTGCAAGCACGACAATATACAAGGTCAGTCTCGCAGTCACAGTCTGACGCAACTTTCTCGGAGAAATTCGAGAACAAAAGCAAGTTGGATGGAGAGTCACAGAGCACGTTTACAATGGCGGAGCAAGAAATCTTTTATTGTTATATACTTTTTCTCCAATACTTTACCATCTCGTAAAAGCGAGATGTGTAGGCTGCCCACAACGAGTACTTTTCAACGGAGAAAAATCTCTACCACCGGCCTTTGTCGCCTGATGCATATGAGAGAAATCACAAGATTTTCAAACGAACCTAGAAAGAAATATGTGAATAATATAAAGCGTCTTTAAGCTAACAGCAGGATATAGTATTTTACATGGACTTAGCTAATGCAACATTACTGGAAATCAGCAAAATTAATTTTACTTACATTGGCATCCAGTGGTTTGTTATATGCGCTATCTTATCCGTGGTAATAACAAGTTTGCGAGTAGTTGCCAATCTGAATAGTCTTATTTCTTATTTCTACGTCCGAAGTAACATGCACTCTTAGACTATAAATCACTTTGGTTTGAAATGAATCGGTTTAACTTACACGGTGAACGTTTTCATTGTGTGGCTAGCTAAAGGATGAATGGCGAAGTAAATTATATTAAAAACTAGCTGAATATATATCTCACAATCAGTGTCTGTAATAATCTCACATTTAAGTCCATTGCTTTGCTAGAAGATAACAACTTTAGACCTTGAGCTCAAGTTGGGTATCCATACGTGTAAGTAGGAATGGTCTAGTTCTCATGTGTTGTTTACTTACTGCATAACTAATTCCTAAAAAGTTATCTACCTATTCGCTTATTCTTCATATTATTTATCCTTCTTCAGCTTTCTTGCGACACGACGCAAGAAGTCATGGTCATGCATTAATATATAGCCTTAGATCGTGTACTATTAATACATATATATGCATTTCTATGTAGATACTTTTATTTTTTGTCATCATTCATTCACAATATATATGTATATGATATCTTAAAAGTGGATTGATTAGTGCTGCTCAATATTCTTAGTTGATACATGGAGATGCATGCATGAATCAAAACCCTGGCTGTCATCTATAAGCTGTACAAATATACAACCTGTTTACCAATTCCTAACTACATATAAAGTGCGTGAGTCGGAAAATTATGAAAGCAAGTCCCACTACGAAATATTATGATGCATATAAAAATTAATAAATTTGAACAACAAGCCAGACCAGAATATTTTTCAAAAGATGTTTCAAAAGTTTTGATAGTTTTGATTTTTGATTCAAAACTACCCTGCACAACTTACAATAGCATGCATACGTTACCATTCATTACAGGATTAGATTTGCAACGATTTATCATAAATATGACATTTACCGTTACCTGATGTCTGGTTTGAAGTAATTAGGTAATGTTTGGAATGAGATGTATCTGCGAGTTTGAATATTGACGAAAATGTAAAATAGTCATTTGGTTTGTTTCCTTTTCTACAATTATGAAAATTGAGTTGATTGACTATTGAGTACTATTGACAGAACCAAGTATCAGTGTACCCATGTCTTGACAATAAAGCAACCATTTCTTATCATTTAAAACCCACTTCATCCCGTTGTAGTAATATGTGTTCCTTATTACCAGCTACCTAAATACAGTCCTACCTACCATCACACCAGCACATATTACATTTTTACCATCTTTGCAAAATACCGATCACTTTTTTAGTTCCAACTCTGTTCAGGTAAAGTTAAGTTCCCTATCCAAGAAGCCAGTAGCATCAAAATAGAATTAGAAAAGGTAGGACGGATTTAGAGGATCCCTGGGATTTGAATTAGTAAAATATTGTGTGAGATTCAAACAGGATGGCTGAATAGCTAAGTGGTAAGAGCACTAATCCAATCCGGTACCGGTATGCTAGAATGTGTGGGTTTGTCCCCACCTAAGTCGGTAACTTACCAACACAACTGCATAGGATTGCAATTATTGAAGAAACATTCATGTACTTATGTCACTAATTTGCAGAAAATAATAATATGAAACGTATGAAAATTATGGTTACCCCATTTAATATCGAAATGAAGGATCGAATGTGCATGAATGAATCTTAGGAATGAATCCAAAATTGTATGTAAAAATGAAAGAAAGTTAGTGTAAAATGTAAACCTCGTTTTTACACTTAAACGACAATGCGATTCTATACAAGAAGTGGTTTATGGTAGCTTACGCTCGAGTAGATAGTGTGGGTTACGTAAATCTTGTCAGCCGAACCGATCGATTCAATTTCGGATTCGGATAAATCGAATCTAGAGGAAACATGATTTCGACAAAAAACATTAATATACTTATTAATCAAGTCGCTGTGTAATTAATGATTCCTATCAATAAAATGTTAAGTCATGGTTTAAATCAATACCCATTATTTTAAAAACCTTGTTCATTTATTCAATATTAAAACTGGCAAACAGCTACTTTTTATAGCATAATCAAGTTGCACAAAATATATAAAAATCCTACATTGAACTAAAAGACATCTGAGCTGAATTGAGTTAAGACATGTTGCTACTCATACACGAAATCCTATTTCCGTAATTATATTACTAAAATTAAAATATCAAATAAATGCTTGCGTTAAAACTGATTACTTATAATAATGACTCAGTATTATAAATAGGGTTATCTGTAAGGTACGATATATCGGTACGTTAAGAAAGCATTTTAATTAGCATTCCAAACAAATCATGGTGACACTGATGCATGACTGGGGCTAATTGGCTTCGGACATCCTCAATTTCGTCCACAGATCCATGCTGGACACCAAGTACTAGAGACTTTAGCTGCACATGAACATTGTTGAATTCACTATCACTGGGAAATCCTGACGTTTCATCTGTGCTTTTGGTAGAAATACTTTTGAGCCCACTTGGCTCCTGCTCTTGACTCTTTGGTTTTCCCTTTGAGTCGGGCCAAATAAAGCCAAGGACATCAACTGAGTTGGTACCCAACAGCATGAGTAGACAAACCCGCAATATCTCCAGCCTGTTGGTGAACAGTGTTCGGAATTCCGGAGAGATTTCTTCATTGCTACAGTTGCCAATTCCTATCAAAGTGTCATTGATCATTTTAAGGGCGCTCTCGTAATCCGTCATTTCTAGCTTGCAGCGAATGATTTGCTCCGTCACAAGAACTTGATCGATATACGTGAACTGGGAGCGAACCGTGTCCAATGCGGACCTGTAGTGCTTCAGAGCTTCTCCGTAGGCTCCGTCTTTAAAAAGCGCTTCAGCCATCTCCAGTGTCACCAACACACTCAGGCCAAAGTAGTTTTGTCGTTTGTAAATCTTAGCGGCTTGACTGAGGCACTGAACGGCCATCTGTGGAGACAGGAAAATCAGACATTCAGACAGTCTTCAGACAAATTTTCCAAATGACAATTTTGAAATCACTCATTCACGCATGATATCTGATATCAATAGCAAAAAATACACAAATTTGCCTTCACCTGAGTTTTTCCGGGAAGTGACGCATGCAGACTTTCCGAACGATAAAAGAGACAATTGTAATCATCCTGGAAGAATTTCTGTCCGTCGCGCGATGCTAGATACAAACGCCCAGATCGCAACAATAGGTTCGCCTGCTGGATCGGATTTTTAAGGGGCTCATGACACTTTGATGCTTCAATGTAACACACCGCTGCAAACTCATTCTGATTCTCTCTCTGCAATTCCACTGCAAGCTCCTCTACAAGACAAACAAATATCCAGATTACAAACACTTTGCTCTCACATATTGACATAATTGTTTCTTGTTATTTTTATTAAATATTCTCTAAACAACATTGACTCACCGTACTGTTCAATCGCTTCTGCCACGTTAGGTTTCCGGAAAAAACGCCTAAATTAACGAAAACCAAAAAGTGAATGTCAAATTCTACATGTATTTATATTAACTATACGAAATAAAAACATTACTACTGAATAGCAATTACTTTTTCAAGCCCTGACCAATCGCTTTAAACTGCGGGAGGAAGTCTGCATTGTTGGGTGACAAGAGTCCAGTAATGTCAGCCATTCTTTATAACTCTGCTGCTGCCTGTCACAATGATTACCGAAAACTTTGTGAGAGTCTCTAACAACTCCAAAAACTCATTATAATCTCAAAAATCTCTTAAAAACCACAATTCCTCTACAATATCATTATTATCCCATCCTCTATTTCACATATATGTTCACGCTCAATGCACTGATGATGATGATGAATAGTAGTTCCGAAAAACACTTTTTGACATTTCCAAATATGTTTTATCATAAAAATATATAGTTATATTAAGTATTCCCTATTTTCGAGTATATCCGTCATCCCCGTGGTGAATACCTATGATATGAGTGTATGTATTTCCAGCACACTTTTGTTTACTTTGCTTACGTCTTTCCTTACGTGTCTTCCATGAGCTATATGAGACGAACGAACGAGGCAGGGTACATAATATATTGCAGTCTGTCTGTGAATGAATGGATTCTCATCATATGGTCCGGCCTGCAATTTTGTTGGATGTTACATTACAACAATTCTCTCACATCAACATCAACTCGAGTCAGGTAGGAGCCCTACGTGTCTTGAAGATAAAAAAAATCATCATCATCTTCAGCTTTCGGCTTTAAACTACCAGCAACAGCATATTATTATTGAGCATACGGACGGGCTGTTGTTATATATTGGTAGCAAATATAATTGTGCACAAGTTGCATGTTGTTACTGTTGCATAGCTTCGTTTTTGTGTGAAAAAGATAGCAACGCAAAGCAAAAGCAAGCAAGTTATAGTGGAATAATATGTTACAATGCTCATTTAGTTTAGTTCCTCAATATATATCGAAAAGAGAACATCAGGTGAATATCAATCCAATCCACTCGACGACTACTCGCAACAATAAGTAATAGTCGCAGAGAAGGAGAACTACTAGACTTTTTAGAATTGATGCTATCTCGTCCTCTCCGTCCGTCACTCATTTTTTAACCAGAAGGGAAGAAATATCCACGTCAGCTTTGCAGAAAGCGCAAGTGTGTTTTATAGTCTTCTTGTTATTGACGCATGTGAATGTGATTGTGGTTACTTACTTTATACAGGGTGAGCCATGTGCCTGAATTAATAATTGCAAATACTTATATATATATTTTTTTTATATCATTTTTTTATCCATAATAATTTTGTTCAAGTCACAAGTGTATGTAGAATATTCTCCACTTTGTCTTCTCTTTTTTTCAACCCGTTGTGATTCTTCTGCCAATCTAGTCCTTTATATCACTTTACTTTCAGTAGTGAGCTGAGCTAGTTTTTTTTTGATATAACAAAAATCAAGCTTTTGTTCCACAATAGTATATTCTTTGGGATTCGCGTTGCTCAGTCAGTTTTATATAATAATTCAGTGTTGAGTTGGGCAGGATTTGGTTTAGTTATATAAATTCATCGGAAGAAGGTTTTTTGATTTTTATAAACACGGGTAGAGACTTTTTCCTCTTTCTAATTTCTACCTTCAACTTGAATTGCGAAATTGACTTGTATAGGAATATTATATAATAAGCGTTTCATTCATCATTTTGTTCCAAGAAGATACATTCATCTGTCATCATCTGTAAAAATCCGATCCGAATCACAATTGACAATTGAAAGGATATCAATCATATTTTACATCATCGATAGTACGTGATTATCCGTGAGTACTATTTTTTTGTTAAAACTAGTACTGAACACATTTAATTTAATAATTTTAAAAGGGGGATTGGGCACGACAGGATCATTATTTGATTTGTGTCTTGTGTGAAGTGTGATACACAGCATGCAATTGTATTTGTGTTTTGAGTGTGGACATTTGTGAGTAATTGGATTATAGTGGGTTGGGTAAGTGTAGAGTTAAATATTGAGAGGTTGATTGAGGTAGGGATTACTTATCTTGTCATTCACGAGTAAACTTTTGCGAGTGAGATAAGCATAATAAGTAAGTCGGGTTGAGTGGGCGTGAGTGTGACTTTACTTTTGCTAGTTAAGGGTCACACATGCTATGAGAATTTGAGAGAAAAGTAGCAGTGAAGGTTTTGTTGATTGTAAAGTTACACGTTTTGTTAGGTTACGTTACGATAGGTTAGACTAGTTATTGATTAATAGGTTCAGGGTTAAATGCAGTCAGTAGTGGAGGAAATTATCAATGAATGGTGTCTATCTTCTTCGAGCTCAAAGAATGCAAATTGGGGGATAAAAGAGCTGTGAATTTTCGCGTGCCCCTGGCATAGGGAATCGAAAAAAAATGCTAGAAAAATATTTAAGAACGCCTTTTTGGTAAACACGGACCAGATTTGGGAACATATTTTTTTTAAATCATTTTTCGATGCATCCAAAGTAACTCCTCCTCCTCCTTCAAAATCAATTCAGTGATGATATTACACACCTCTCCTTATGGTCCAAGTAAAATAATAAAAACATGCTTAGCGTAATGAATATTATATGGTCAATTACTTAAGGAGGATACGTATATAGGGATTGTTTAAACGTGTAATATGTAACTTATTATTGTGAAGTTTGTTTGTAGTGAAAGTATAGCGTTGAGCAAGTGTACCACTTTAACAAACAAACAGTGCTATGCTAACAATATATCCCAATTCACTATTCACCATTTACGATTATTCTGCGTTTCATCATGGTGCCAGTGTGGCAGTAGGGCGTCTTGTTTTCGTACAAGCATTAATCATTCATTGTTAGTAGCAAAGCAGCCAACTGAACACTCTGGCTGAGATATACAAAGCGTAAATGTATGTTTGCTAAGCAAACTTTGCGTTTTCAAAGCGATTAATAATAACATAAGCAGGAATTTCCTTTTAGGGTTTGTTAGAAAAACGCTGATAGCAATGCATACTGCTTAGAACATAAGGGTTACAGGGCTAGAGGCAGGTACTGTTGTCCCTGCACCGTCTCCATCCTATTCATGCTCGACTCCTGTTTAGTTTCATGCAAAAATCTATTTTAAAGCGATCCTCATCCTCATCTCAT
The DNA here is from genome assembly GCA_036850665.1 of Dicranocentrus wangi. Lineage (NCBI taxonomy): Eukaryota > Metazoa > Arthropoda > Collembola > Entomobryomorpha > Entomobryidae > Dicranocentrus > Dicranocentrus wangi. Next base: position 39,124 of record JAANSN010000646.1, read on the forward strand.
AGTCAGTTTTCGTAACACGAACATGTGCAGTCAAGAAGTAGCTTGAAGGATGGTACAGTGGCACACTGCAATTGATAAGTGCAAAATAAAGTTTATCGTTAGTTGGCCACCTGCCTAGCCAGAAATATGGCAAGTGAAGTTACCCGAACGAAGGTATTGCATTTCATATCATACAAGTAGGTGTATATGCATATATGCAAGATGCACCATGTAAATGAGATAATTATTTACGTATTATGTAACCTCGGAAATCAAATTTTAAAAACCTGTTGACCATGAGCTCACTGAGCTGACTGGATCATTGTAGGTTAAATAACTATGCATCATCGACATTGGCCAACGCCCGTTTTGGCCGACTTGTGATTTCAATTCAAAAGTTCCTATGTGATATTGAAGGGTATTATGAGCCCTTACAACTTAACTACCTCAAGTCGCGCTACTTGCTTGCTGCTGCTGTATGATGGGTATAGGTTATTGAATTGACCAAAATTGTTATCACAACGTGTTAGTACTTATCGCTGGCTAATTCTTCCTAAGCAATAATGACTTTATAATAAGGAGCAATAATAATGCCGTCGAAGATTTGGAGCAAAACAGTACGTAGGAGCTAAATGAGTTTTCCATTTCCTAACAACGTGCCAACGTGAGTTAGTCAGTCAGCATCAGCATTGCTATATTATCACGCAAGATACACTGATTACTATTATGAATGGCGATGCATAAGGATGGGGAGTAAGTAAAAGTACTTAAGAAATGCCTACTTTTTTGTGGACTTTGTTGTTTCTATACCAGCAAAGCAACCATGTATGTATATTATTGCATTTTGCATTTCACCTGATTCTGATTAGCATATAAGTCGTAGTAGTAATAATACTCGTTGTACACGTCAAGTTAAGCTCATTCATCGCTCATCATCATAGTCAGTAGTACTCCTGCTACAACATCAAATAATATGCACATGCTTACTACTCACTAAACTGATTGTGGATTATACTCATTGTCAGTTGCGCTGCGGGCCAAAGTAATAAGTGGTACATTCCCTGCACATCTCATCTCCTCACATCCACATTATTATTGCATCGCAAGTGTAGCTCTAAAGTGGTCTCTGGCCGCTCGCTACCTATCACATACCCTCATATCATCACAAATTATTCACTCGTTTTGCATTGCCAACAGCAGCAGCCAGATTACTTCTTGTACATTCATTTCTGCAACTGCAAACAGCATAGCAGCAGCGGCTGAAAGGCTAGATAAAAAAATTTAATAAATACCCAGTGCAGTGATACTTGGTACTACTGTTAAATGTACTCTCGCTAAGTTCATTTGGTTTGTATTATTAATTTGGTAATTAAGTGGGCAAGTTTGGTTTATCCTCTCTCGAATCTGCACATAATTTTTTTACAATTTTCCAGAGCACTGCACTGTGAGTGAAATTACTTATATATGATTCATTCAAAACCCTGTTTGTGCGGTAGGTAGGAATAATTTAGAGGTATTGGCATGCAAAAAAGATTTTTGTAGCCCACTTGTGGCATATTATTTCCATTTTATTTGCATCAAAGTGAAGGTGTGTGTATTGTGTGTCTCTCATTTCTCGCCCATTCCCCGCTCGTTGCAGCCATTTCCCAATTTAATTCTGTACATCGGAAGGGAGCGAGACATTAGGATCTAATTTTACGTTTTTTGAGACAATATTTTAATTTTCTTTTCAGGACCTGTAACCTCCCCAAAATGCGGTTGATCACGTGTGGGCTAGTTTTACTGTTGGTGTACGGATGCGTTGCTCCTCCGGTCACAGAACAGAAGAAGAAGAAGCCTGACAAGGGGACTGGAGAGGATAATGAAATTGAAGAGCAGGTATACCACACAAGTTCTTATAGATATATACACGAAATATTTTTTTAAAAAATATTAATTATAAAATAGTTATAAAATTGAATTGGCTTGATTTGCGACTGTGTGGTTGTGGTAGTTGTGAGTTTTGTAGGAATTGATTGACTGTTTTGTTTAATTGAAAACAGGCTTTTGACGTGGAGTACAAAAGGTATCTCCAGGAAGTAGTAAACGTACTAGAAAATGATGAAGACTTCAAGAACAGATTAGTGAAAGCCGACCCAGACGACATCAAAAGTGGAAACATTGCCAAAGACATTGAGTTTGTCAGCCACAATGTACGGTCAAAGTTGGATGAACTGAAGAGACAAGAATTGGAGCGTTTACGCCAAGCAGCGATGAGGCAGTACGAGCATGACAATGGGATCGACAGGAAGCACATGAAAATCCCAGCCCACATCGACCCTCATAATCCTCATACGTTTGAAGCCGAGGACTTGCGCAAACTGATAGTGCAAACAACCAAGGACCTTGAGGATGCAGATAAGAAGCGAAAGGAGGAGTTTAAAGAGTACGAGATGCGAAAGGAGTTGGAGTATCAAGAGCAGCTCAAGCACCTGGACGAGAAAAATCGTGCCGAAGCTCAGAAGCAGCATGAGAAAATGGTTCAAAAGCACAAGGATCACAAACCTTTACATCATCCTGGATCCAAGCCCCAGTTGGAAGAAGTGTGGGAGGAGCAGGATCACATGAGTCCAGAGGATTTTAATCCCAAGACCTTCTTTCATCTACATGACTTGGATGGTAACGGCTACTGGGATGCTAATGAGGTAAAAGCCCTCTTTCGTAAGGAGCTGGATAAAATGTATGACCCTAATGCTCCTGAAGATGACGTCAAGGAAAGATTCGAGGAAATGGAAAAGATGCGTGAACACGTTTTCAATGAAACAGACGTCAACAAAGACCAATTGATTAGCTTCCAAGAGTTTTTGGATCAAACCAAGAAGCAAGAATTCGAACGGGATGAGGGCTGGGAACCACTTGATCAACATCCGCAGTACTCTCAAGATGAGTACCAGCAGTACGCCAAGGCTCACGAAGACGAGATTCGAAGAATGATCGACCAAGGATTGGTAAGTTTTCCCTCTTGAATAAAGAAAGATATTTGGGGATTGTTCACCTTTTTAAGCTTCAAATCCCATGTTTGTTTAAATGCATGTTTCACATGAAAGATTGTTTTGTTTGACTTGTATTGTATATTGTGATTGATTATTTCTGCATCCCATTTTTGCGTGCTTGTTGTTATTGCTGTTCTCAATTGTTTTGCTATTGAGATTCCTCCCGCACCACCTGGTTATGTACCCGTAATTGTCCCAAATGATGGTCAGCATCATGGTCAGCCTCAAGGCCATCACCCACAACAATTTGCTGGCCAAGGACATCATGTAATCATAGCAAGCTTTTGAATGTTTTCCAATTTTTTTTTTGAATGTTTGTTCTTCCTACAGCGATTTAAAATGAAACTAGTTTGAAAATTGCATCATAGTTTAAATCAATTTAAATGCATAATTTTTCTTTTGTAAAATATTATAGTTGCCACCTCCAGGAGTGCATCCGAACGCAATCCCACACGGCCAAGGGTATCACCCACAGGATCCTCAGCACTTCCAGGCTCAGCAGGGGTACCACCCACAACAAATGCAACAGCATCATGACCAGTTGCAGTACCACCATGACCAAGGGGCTCCTCAGCACCACGAACAGCAACAACAACAACAGTTTCATCATCAGCAGCAGCAAGTTCAGCAACTACAACACCAACAGCAAGTGTATCAACCCCCAGGAGGACATCATGCCCAACAAGCCATTCCACATCAGCAACAGCAGCTGGAACATCAGCAGTACAATCATCCTAGTCCTCCTGCTATTAACCAACAGCAACAACAATTGCATGCTCCAGTGCAACAACAGCAGCTTCATCAGATTCCCGAACAGCATTACCAGCCAGTTGCTTCGCAGCAACATCATCAAGGTGCTCTTGGTTCAGGAAACGTCGGACAGGGTCAAGCTGTTCAACAGCATCCTCCTCAACAAATTGGCCAAGTTCCGGCAAATCCTCCACAAGCCCAACCTCCACAGGCTGTACATCATCAACAACAACCGCCACAGGCCGTACATCAACAGCAACAACAACAACAGCCAGTAGGAACACACTGACGACGTTCAAGATTTTAGTTTCTTAATTATTTTTTGAAAGTCATGCCTTGTCCAATAGTCCAATCCAAAGGAATATTATATTATTCAACCTGTTTTCCCCTCATCTTATGACAATCCTTGTTAATCTTCACAGAAGCTAAGTTTTCCCTTTTAGCGTAGCAAGTAATATTATGTATTAACGATAAGAGGATAAGGTACATATTTGGTGCTAGAAAGCAACATGAAAAATATTTGTGCAATGCATTTTGTTTTTATTGATTTTCTACTACAGCAAACGAACGCCTTTCATATCAATCGCTCCAATCCTCCTCTAAAGATGGATACACATCGTCGTATCTTTTCGATGAAGCATTTATTTACTTGTATTTTATATATTATATTAATTGTAAGTAAGTAACAGTAAGGAACAATGTTTCAATGTCCTTCCCTCATGCGCATCGATGTTTCTTACTTTAAGCGATCAGGATCCGGCAAAATCTCTCGTGCCGACTTTCAAACAATTACACGAAGGCTCACCATATTGCTGATTACATTACATTTATCTATCAATTGTTGTTTATGCCCAAGTTTTATAACTGATCCTCTGAATGTGAGTGCGACGTTTACAATAATAGTGGCAACAAACCACGACGGTTGGGTGAATGAATGTAATCAATTTTTAACTCGTTCAATCAATTTGGGTTTCAAATCGTACTGGCTTTCTAGTGACAACTTGCTAACAAGTTATTTGAGGTATTTGTGTACAAAACTTGTATGCATACATACTTGTTGTCTTTCTTCTGAACTCTGAATCAGAATGCAACGACGTCACGGGAAATGAATAATACTGTAATTGTTTGCATTTCGTGTGTTTTTTACGTAAAATATGAGTTTGTTAATGTACGAGAGACACGGAGCGAGATAGAGTAATGAGCCGAATTTTATGAGCTACCTACTAATTACTGTCTGTCTACCCATATATGTACTGTTTTTTTGTTGTTTTTTTCAAGCACTACTATTATAATGGACTGTGTAATACAAAGATGCATCTCGTCATTCATGTAACAATTGTGTAAGTATAGGCATACTATATATAATATTGTGCCCCATATGAATCATGTTAATAATCTTTTAACGAAGTTTCTCTGTAAACTGATACCTTCTTCGATCTGATTTTTTAAAAATGAGAATGAAAGACATAATACAAGATACAAGCATTAAGAAATATTTGAAACGAAAAGAATATACTTCGCTCGCTTATTCCTTCATTTCGGCATATAATAATAGCAAGATACGACGGCCGGGTACGAGATGAAAAACCCATCATCACGGAAGATCTTTGTGCATGGATGAACTACCTATGATAACAACCATAAAACATATTTCAGGGAAAATGTCGAGGTATATTTTAAAGCTAGTCAAGTATTTTTGGTTTCAATATAATCCCGTATTAAGTAAAAGTCTATTCAAAGTTTTATTTCATTTCCTACGATACAATTTTGTTAGTAGAATATTGTTACGTAATGCGACGACGGCTTTTCGACATCTTAACGGATACGCTAACAAAAACTTGATTCGTAATCGTAATTTTGATGTGTGGTAATGGAGTCCTGTTGTGGAATTTAATTGCAGGAAGGCTTGGCAATGATTTTGCAAGTCAATGTATCATTTTTGAGAAAACCATTGGAAAAGATTTTGTGAATTGGGCAAAACTCAGGATAGCCGAATCCTTTTGGGTTGCGTGGTAAGGTGGGTTTGGCGAAAGCAGCTGCTTCCGGCTTTGAGAACATAATTTCAACGACAGAATCCTCTACGATGGTTGGATGGATAACCATGAGTTTCATTTCTCCGTGGAATGGCCAGTGGAGAGTGTCATCGAATTCCCCCTGCATGAAGTGAACGTACAAACTGATAAAAGTATCCTCATCTTGCTCAAGCGGAACATCAATTGGAACGCCATGGGGAGACGCGCCGTCCCCCAGTGAGGATGATGACGGGGTGGTAAGATTGAACCTGAGGCAAAGTTCGTAACCGAATGTGTCTGTGTAGAAGCCAGGCGAGTTGAGCACCCTGTTGGGATTGCGCCTCATGTCTAAGCACAGTTTTTTAAATTTTGGTATTTTCCAGACATACGCACCGTTACAGTTACGTGCAGTAAAGTCGTTGATAATACGAGCAGAGGAGGTGAAAATTCGCATGTTTGCATCGCATAAAGCATGTTCCGCTTCCAACTTGTCAATCTTAATCTGCTTCTCGCGATCCTTCTGCTCGAGGAGGACTAGACGTTGGACAATGTCTGGCAGGTGGGGTTCCGGCCCCCCTGCCGCCATCCCGCCAGCTAAAGTTCCATTTAGTTTCTCTGACTTTGGATCCTTTTGAGTTTGAGATTGGCATTGAGACTGACACAAAGACTCGTCAGATTCTGGAAGCCATGCAGAGTTCAAATTGGACGGACGAATGTTGTGCTTCCTAGCGAATCGTACAGAGTCCCATGATCTCTGTCTTCGAAACTGATAGTCTTCCGGGNAGATTCTGGAAGCCATGCAGAGTTCAAATTGGACGGACGAATGTTGTGCTTCCTAGCGAATCGTACAGAGTCCCATGATCTCTGTCTTCGAAACTGATAGTCTTCCGGGCTGAGAGATTCGTCCAGCAACCAGCGTCCAGAGTCGCGTGAGTCCTGCCGGAGAAAAAATTCCGTGGAGGATCCCGGATAATCCAGATTTGTGCGAGAGGAGTAAATCTTAAGCCGCTTGTATGCTGCAGTAAGCAGCTGGAGATGATGATGAACGTCCTTTTCCAGATGCAGATGCATTTGTTCTTGCCTGAGGGGAATGAGCACATCCCACCTCTTTGTAGGGACACTCCAAGAGACCATTTGCACTGTTGAAGGATGACACCGCACTAGCCCCATTCACCTGTCCCAGGGAACCCGCTATATTGTTGCTAATGTGATCAGTCTGAATGTGTTTCTCCAGTTCAGCAATTGGCAGAACCGCCTTGCAACCCAATTTCTCCTTGGAGTATGGACACTTTGCCATGCTCTGCATAATCTCTCGTCGAGTGAAATTATCTGGGAAGATGTTTTCGTGGGAGAGGGATACCGAGTCCACGGGACACTTGCCATTCTCTTTGCTGTTTAAAAAAAGATCAATAAATAATTAACTTTAAGCAGTAGGTCATCAAGTAATTGGTGGTGTATTTCATGAAAAAGTCGAGCTGGGGGTAATAATTAATACGTACATCACCCATTGACTGATGCAGCTGCTGCAGAAACGATGACCGCAAGTGGTCAACACTGGATCACGCAGACAGAGAAGACATATTGGACACTCGTAACGAGAATCAGTTCCATCCAGAAGCTCGTAATCATATCCTCCCTAAATGAATGCAACACAAACAATGAGCAAACAATGTCAATAATTAAAATATGACTGCCAATTCTAATCCTGTCGAACACTAACATTATTAATATCCATGTCAAGAAATGGTCTCCTTTAAAACGGGATGTCACATAATGTCCCGTCATATAAGTCAAATGGACCATAAACCATAGGTAATTATAATCGGATAGGTTGAATCTACATGTAATATTATCCAATGTTTGTAAGTCGTAATTTTTATAGCATCACTATCAATATTTATCCATTCGACGCATCGCGCAATGCATGAGGACATCACCCATTACGTACTCCTGAAAGTTCTGAGAAAATCACAATTTGACGAGAAAAGTCAACGTGTGACTTGCCAATTGGGTGTCAGGTGTCACTTACCGTGCGCTACTACGATTATTACTACATGCTGCGCTGGTCTTTCTATCCCTATCGTTCACGTATTAATATGCTCCCTATCTATGCCCTCTTGATGTACATGCATGCATTTCACAAGAGTTTTAAATTTACTCTCTTGTCCTGTCCGACAGGGCCTGTCTAGTCTAGTTGCACCTGCACCTGGAATTCGATAAGCAAGTAAGATAGTGTGCGATTGAACTCAATCCAATGCAGCTACATTGAAGCAATAAGGTATCACTAAACTATATAGCATCGCGAATAAAATGTTGTCAGCCATCTCAGATTGCAATTGCTATTGCTAATCTCTATTATATTTGAGTTCGATTCTTGGAAATTTTAAAAACTACATATATCGATGTGCCGAGTTTCAGCAAATTCCTATTTCGGGATACTTTTTTGCGTCAGGACTTTAATATATCTCTATGTATTTAACTGCGCGTAGCGTCATAGCTTAGTGCAGTCATGTTATATGCATGCTTACACAAAATATGAAAGAAAAACGTTATCACATACCTCTGAATGATTCGCAGACCATGTGGCCACATGAGTTATCAACGTGGCATTTGAGCCTTCTTCGGAAGCCACAGAAGAGTTTTGCGTGTTTGGGCTGGCCATGGCCATGACGTTTTAGAAAGCTGTTGGACCAGTGCTAACTGCTAACTCTTTTTTTTAACTCACTTGTCAGCTTTTCATGTCCAAATTCACAATTCACTTCACATATTAGTCTTGCTCACCCACTAGTTGTCTCCGTAATCTATAATTACTATTAATTATTAAGATACTGTATATTAAGTTCGTAACCACGACTAACCATCCAATATTGCTTCTTTGGGTTTTGATAATATTACATGTACACGGGCACAGCAGTACAGTAGACACTCGAGAAATGGCTTTTACATTTATGGTAAAAATAATAATGAATCATGAATCACAGCACAGATCAAAATAATGCGAATATATTGAAAAAAATATACATTCGGTGTAAATATTAGCATCTAAGAATAATGTGCGCACTCTAAACTTGCGGATTTCTTATTCCTTTCGTTTACTAACAATAAAACTGCGCACATGGAGCATTAAAACGGCGCAACCGGATACACGAGGAATGAATATGGCCAAGACAATAGACGCAGTACTGCTGTTTGATTGAACCTGAAGCTTGAATTGAGAATTGGATAATGATATACTTACTATTAGATTTTATGAGCGCAAGGATAATTTAGGCATGTGTATAGAATGACGTATACGGTGCCTGTTTGATTGGATTGAATTATTATTACGTTTTCTGGTTTTAGTCGAATCTGGCATTCATGGATATTCCAGGAAATCACTTAATGGCTGATTGTCTCGGTACAAATGAATTGTTGATAATTATATCGCGTTGGCTAAATGATACGACGACGACGATTGAGCAGGAGGATACTGACAAATGGCTTGAACTAAAAAAAGACCACTGGAACTGTAACTACATGTTCGCCCGTTGTGCTTATTATACTCCTCGTGCATTGGATTGTTCCTATGTTGGATCCTCCTTTTCGTATTGTTCGACACACACTCCAACCAACAAGTTTGAGTTTGCATATTTTTTTCCAGCCCAAAATAAAGCAGGCGACTATATTTCCCTTGAAGTTTAAATTGATGGAATAAGCAAGATGAAAAGATGTAGATGTAGTAGAAACTATCACAACATGCCGTACAAAATAGAGTGGGACAAATTATCAAAATGGAAAACACACTACTGACTACTGTCGCGAGTTAATATATGGTCCGTAGAACCTCATCGGAGGAATCTAGCTGAACAAGATGTCTTCTTGAGACTGAATGAGTGACACAAAATCCACCTCTCTCTGCCTCCTTCACCTCCAAATCCTAGAAATATTTAATCTCAAGGACGGATGAAGCAGGTGCTCGGGGAAAGACTTGAAGGAAACTAAGGAAAGGGGCAAACAGCACTCAAATTAGCATTCCAAATTTCTCCTCAACTCCTTAATTTTATGTACATTCAAGCTGCCATGGTCATCACATAACACTCGTCCACATTCATTCAGCATTATAATGTTCATTGGATTAGTAGTCGTATTTATTTGCTTATAGAGGAGATGAAGAGCTAGTAGTCGTACTGGATTTACATTTTACAGCTAGCTCGAGAATTTTTTCATCATGACCGAAAGGATGACTCAAACGTTGCAGCAAGTGTAGCAAGGCAAGGTGCTAGCGCCAAGTGCCAGGCAAAATAATATTGTTGTATTATGTCAGAGCGTTCAACACTTCTCTTTCCAAACAGTCTACTACTAGGCAACAACCCAACATGGTAAAGGTAGTGTATGCGTAATCACAATCACACAATCACGTAAAAATACAGGTAAAAAATATGCATCAATATGCATGCAGCAGCAGCGATGTGTGGTGTTTGCGTTGCGGGTGTGTTGTACTATAGGTTCCTTCCTTATGTTGCTGGTTTCTTATATTTGGTATAATATGAAGAAGGTGCCTGCCTGTTACATACAGTCATACAGTTAGCTCAGGTTACATTGGAATCGGGATATTGAAGAAGAGAGTTGAAACTGTTCATTGTTGATGATTACAGTTCTTACGTATTACATGCATGCACCACGTTAGTATAAAGCAAAGCGTGCGTGCGTGCACAGTGCACATACATCATCATTGTTATAGTGGACAAGAGTGGAGAAAGCATGAAGCTCTTTACCTTACCACACAAACAATCGTTGTCCTTAACAATGCATGGTTGTTTGGTGTATGCATGATGCAATGTACTAAACGAATGTAACAATACCAATATAAAGCCAAAGGCATAGGGACCCGCAGTCATCGTCAGTCTTTTAGTTTAACCGGAGCATTATGAGACCCACTGGCAGAGGCTTGTAAAGTAAGTCAGTAACAAACAAGGAGAGATAAGTAGATGGATGGAAATGGACGGGATTACATACATGAGGACACTAGCATCACAGTAGAAGTACATAACAATGCAAATACATAAGAGGAGCATAAGTGCATGACTATCGTCATGTTGTGTTGTGATTGTCCCTCCGCACTCGTCCATTCACCATTGCTAGGGCATTGCAAATGAATGTTGGACAGGTGTGTTTAAGGCAAACTGTTAAAATTGATTCAATAAATCGAAGCCACAAGCTGCACTGCTGCTGCACTACATGTTATGCATGTTTGTGTTAGTAGTATAAGTATATATAAACAAGTCAACAACGTAAACGATTGTGATGCGCAAACATAGCTAAAAGGACAGAGTAGTAGGCTACGAAAGGCCCAGACCAGAGTAAAGTATAATGAATGAAAACGAAAAGAGTAAAAAAGACCGTGAGAGTGCAGGTGCTGGCTGGGTCTGGCTGCTGGCTATGTGCGGTGCCAAGTCTCACTGTACACAAATGTGTAATAAGTATAGTATGCTAGAATTTGGCTGGATTGGTTGGAAAGGGTACAATTTAAATGGAGTACTACTTACCAGGCTTGCTTGGAAGACAAAATGATACATTTGGCATGGATATAATATGTATATAGCGTATTACGTGGACTGGAAAGGTTACCGGTGTCTACTTGGGAAAAGTTCCATCATTAGGAAGAAAAAGCCCAAAAATTTTTGCGGAAGAAAATATTGTATGTTTGCGTAGATTATTCAAAACTG
>JAANSN010000647.1:0-50512 GCA_036850665.1 Dicranocentrus wangi
AGAGTTCGTTTTTTAATACCTAATAGTATATAGTAACGGTAATACTACTGCGTAGTAGTTGGGTTTTATTGTTTGTGTGTATTTCGTGTACTATATATAAGATAAGACTGCAGTGTAAGTTGCTTTTTCAAGCGTAACCTCCCGACTTTTGGAAGACGGATAGGTACAACGTGTGGAAATTATTGCTGGAATGGTTGGAAACTTATAAAAAAGGGTACTCACATTTTATTTTTTATTCTTATATTTTTTAAAAATAACACAACGCAAAAGCAAATAAAAAGCGAACCACAAAAAAATACAAATTTTCTTGATGTCGACAAACATTGGTGGAATAACACACGCGATATTGGGTTCATGCATGAATTGAAACATTGATTTGTTTGTATCATCATCATCATCATCATCATCATCCATCTGTAAACATATTCTTTTCTCATCATTTTCACAAGCAATTTTTCTCTTTCCATTTCGGGGGTTCCAAACGATTCCGTCGTTTCCCCGGTGCGGCAATGTGGCTGAGAGAGAGTTTTTTTTTGAGATTTCCCTGTCAGATTTCACTTTTTTCCGTGTGTGCGGTATGGTGATTTGTAAAGTGTTTTTCAGTTGTGGCAACAACATTTTCCTTCTTTTTCTATTTCCAGAGTTTTTGTTTTTGGAATCATTCACTCAGTCAGTCAGTTTGGTCGGGACGGTGTAAAATTGTTTGTCTTTTCTTATACGCTGCATGGTGGTGGTGATGTTATTGAGTAAAAGCACTTTTCCCGATTTACAAACAAGAATCTGATTTCCATCTCTTGAGCATACACACGACACACACGACGCTCATGTATATATCTATTCAACTTTTTTTAGTCTTATTATTAGGCAAAATTATATAAAGAAGCATGACTCTTGACGGAGGATATTGTTTTGGAACCAAAACCCAAGAAACAAAACAAAATAAAAACGAGAAAAACGCTCTGGGATTTATTTGGTTATTGTTTTCGAGCACTACTGGACTCTGCTGTGTAGTATTTCTGCAAACAGGCACACAATTCTTTGGCTGGAGGCTTCCTCAGTCGTCAGTCTCCAAAAAGCAGGCATTCAGAGATTGTCTACCCAGAATCCAAAAAAGAAAAAAAAACTACTTGTCTGTATATTTTTGTAATCTGAGTCGTCGTCAGAAGGAAAATAGCCGCACAAATCCTGTCTGCAGATTCTCTTGTTGTTCGAACCCTTTTCAAGTTTTTCTTCCAAACACACTCCTCCTCTTGTTCTTGTTTCACCATATCATCATCATAATCATCTTGTTGTAGTTTGGTTGACTGACTGGATTTCCAAAACAGTAAACAGCCCCTCCAGAGATATACATTTTACGATAATGCTGACTGCAATGTGCCTAAAAAAGATGAGCTTGATAATGACCATATTCCATTGCATTTTGCTCACTATCATTTCTGTTTTCTTTTTGACCATCTTTCTTGGGTATCTGTAAAATGTCTCGCTCGGGTGGCTGTCTCCTTCCTGGATTTTAAAGTGAGGTGGGGTGTGATTATAGCATAGCAGCGCCGTAGTCAATTCCCATTCTCAATTGCCATTTTCTCCATATTATCCATCCCACTTGCTACTTGTTTTTTCTTGAGTAAAAGGAACGTGTTACGTTACATATGCAAGGATGCGTTGTTTAAGTTGCACCAACTCGGTTCGGTCGGTGCACGTTTTTCGGCACATTCACATCATTCCACTTTCATGGCATGTCTATTACTTTCCGCTCGCTAAGCAAAGCAGAGCAGAGCAGAGCTACTATATATGTCCCATTGAAAGTTTCCCTTTTCTCTGGAAGGTTTTTCAAGGGCAAAACACATGAAAATTGACGATATCGGATCGGGCCATGGTATTCATGAGCCATGTCAGCATAATATGGGCTCGAGGATTATAACTAAAAAAGTGAGATAACAACGGTGTGGTCTTATGGTGTTAGGCAAAATGGATATGTGTACACTTTATTATTATGGATGGCTTAGGAAACTACCTATGCTCCTTTCATTCAGTGTTCAGTCATGTTTTCATTTCTTCCGATAACTCGGCTCACTACACGGGACGCCTATTGTCACTTAGTTGCCCTCGTACTAAATAAAAATAGAAAAGTTTCCAGGATGATGATATCCTTCAGATCAGTCGAAGTGTATCAGGCCTTTCGTTCGAGTCTCTACTTTTGCGTTTTTATCCGACACGTAGAAAAGAGGATAAAAACCTTGAGCTTGTTTTTTCTACGGAGTCGTCCGCGTCGTCGTTCGCTCTTGGTTTTTCTGTATAAAAATAATGTACCTTAGGCTGGCCTTCATTCTTGACCAACCACAGGCTGGCTAGTGTAATTGGTGGTGATAAAAATGCATGAAAGGTATATGTAGTAGTCTCCTGGAAAAAGGGTCTTATTTTCATTCCCAAGCGAATTCCCTTTTTCCATTAAAAATACATGTTTTCTGCACGGAAGCATTTCTTAAGAAAAAATGGGAAATTAGGAGTTATGCTATATAGTATACACACACATTCTTCAGCTCAGTGGTGGTGGTTGTGCAGCAGGAGAGGAATGCATGCATACCAGAGAGAGAGAGAGAGAGGAGAAAAATTGGTGGATAAAAGCCGAAAGGAGAGGAGGAACCCTCCGTCTTGAGCAATTTTCTATGCAATATGTATGTAATGTAATGCAATGTATTTTGATCAACCAGCCAATTCAATATTTATGTATGAATACGTAATGGGGGTTATAGGTACCTGGGAAAACTCCAAAGGTTTTCCGAGCCTCCTCTCCTCTCTGATCACTACTAGAACGGCTCCATCCTCAAGGAATCAATAAATTCATATTAAGTGTGTACCTGGAGGTGAATGGAGGAAAAAAATGTGGAGCAAAGAGAGAAGAGGGCGAGTACATCTTGTGTACTCCTCCGAGCTTCTTGCTTTCTCATTTTTTATTATTTACTAGGGGATCATTATGAGAAAAGGTGGACTGAATGAAAAGGAGAGAAGTTATAAGCTTGGTAAAGAAATATATGTGCATTTTTTAAGAAGTGAACAAGGGAAGGCAGCGTTACTCTACGTATTTAAGGAATGTTATACTTCTCCGGTAAAACCTTTCTTGTTGTGACGCAGTCAACCAAGAAAAAAAAATCTTTTGGGGAATGCTCACAACACAACAATCAAAGGAGATGACTGGAGAATTTATCAAGGGGCTCTCTAGTAGGAGAGCAAGTGCATATAGTGCAGCAACCAGATACAAAAGGGGCACAAAATTAACTTATTCTTGTGTGTATATGTATATTGTGTGTGGTTTATGGCTGACAGGGATTGTAACAAATTCAGGTGATGTCATGTGTAACAAGGAAAATGGTACAGGAATGAATTGCCTTTGCGTTAGAGATGCCGTCCATTAATAAAAAAACGGATGAATTATGGTTTGTTTTGCTTTCATCCTTTTGATCCTATATATGCAACCTCGATGCATTTGTGAACGTGTTTGCTGATTGTGCACGTAATTATATAGTTGGAGAGATGTAGATCAGCAGAATAATAATAATAAAAGACGCGTTTTAGACATTCCAGCAAGGCTTTTGAGTGTAGTAGTAAAACACGACTGTGATGAATGGCATAGAAGTGTGGGATGTATGCTTGAAAGTAATTTCAAGTAATTACCGTAAAGCATGGATGAGGATGAAAAGGAGAATACTAATTGGAATGTAGGAAATGCACAATTATTAATTAGGCAGTAAACACGGGGAATTGTTGTTCTTTGTATGGGAGAATCGATATGAAATTATAGCAGTACGAATCAGTGATAGATGAAGATGCTCACCTTGAAAAAAATGTAAAATAATAAACGCCAAACTCATTACTACAAAAATAAAACATTGAGTTAGTTGTTGAAAATATTGGGATTATGGAACGAATAGGAAATGCTCAACAGCACTTATTGGTTGCAAAGTTGTTCTTTCTTGTTGATTTGCAATAGCGACCCATAGGATAAAAAAAAGTTGGTACAGTTTTCGTTTATAACAGACCTTGGCGAAACACGGGGAATTGTTGTTCTTTGTATGGGAGAATCGATATGAAATTATAGCAGTACGAATCAGTGATAGATGAAGATGCTCACCTTGAAAAAAATGTAAAATAATAAACGCCAAACTCAACTACAAAAATAAAAGTAGTTGTTGAAAATATTGGGATTATGGATCGAATAGGAAATTCTCAACAACACTTATTGGTTGCAAAGTTGTTCTTTCTTGTTGATTTGCAATAGCGACCCATAGGATAAAAAAAAGTTGGTACAGTTTTCGTTTATAACAGACCTTGGCGACTCACGTTAAAATATAATTCTCCCGGTAGTGACTGTACAACACAGATGGAATATTCCGTTTCTTGGGTATGAAGTTCCTAATTAGCACTAAAACGTCTGAATATATCCTTCTGTCTATAGGAGTCAGGAGTGTATTAGTGTCAGTAATCAGATCATAATGTGCCGGCTTTTCCCTGCCTCCCATAAAAAGTGCAAAATGCTCAAGATTGCCGTTTTACGTTTCACTTCCACCTCTTCAACTTTTAAGCGGATATTGTGGATGGTGTAAAAAAAAGTAGTAGTACCCTCTTAAAAAAAGTTGTACAACCAAAAGACCCAAGTCAACATGGCCTTTTATACATAAACTATATCCTCTGATGTGAGGCTTCCTTCTTTTCGTAGTACGTTGTAAGATTATCATCTCTGAAAAATGTTTTTGAATATTAAATCCTGATGAGAAATTTGCTTAACAAGGGTAACAAATCAGATTTTGTATTTTTAACAACCCTCTATAACTATCATATCACGAACGACGCTCACCCTATATATCCTTATATTTTCTGCCTGGGCGAACGAAACAGAAGAAAATAATCAGCTTTAAAATAACGAATAAAGGGACATCTTTATTTATGTCCGTTTCTCCGTCAAATCGTGTTTTATGACAAGACAAGAATGCATTTCATTAAAGGCCACTTTTTATACTTATATATATATCGACTGATCTTATCATCCTAGATTCGTTTCATTATTTTCATCAAATCTCATCACGAGGAATTGTTAATAAAAACTCGCGTGTTCTCTCTCGCAAACCATATCTCTTGGTTTTTTTTTTCTTCACTCACTTGTACACAGCCTGCGTATGACAGCCTACTTTAAAAGTATTACATTGTCAGAGAAAAAATTTTCTTCTTTTTCAGAATTGTTCGTCTCCTCTCGCTTCATTACGTCATAAATCCATGAATCTCTTTGCTCAATTAAGCAAACAAGGCAAAAAAAAGTTGTACAGAGTATATATATATATGTGCATGTGTGTCTAGTTGGAAAATGAACATATCAATTCTCCGCTTTCGCTCTCCATCCGCCATGTGGAGAAAACGAAGATTTATGCTTTGAGCTGATTTCTTTTTACTATATACTCTCATTTTGTAACAATGCGGGGCACATGGAGCTTTTACACGACTCAGATTTTTGCTTACTTGATATTATGTATACCTAAGTATAAGCAGAGAGAGCTCTTGTGGTCGTCACTCACTCCCAGTCAGGGAGTTAATAGTTCCAAGCAATCAGGACTGTTTCTCTGGGTGCACATGCACAACACACACACACACGCAAAGAAACGTTTTTCTTTGCGAAGCCAACAAACACGCTCATCATACATTTATTGATGAGTTTTTCATGCAGATGAACCGTTGTTCCGTGGGAATCAATGAAAAACACGGAACAAAAAGTTAGATACCCAACACAAATATATCTATATCTACTCTACCGACCCCATGTGTATTGTGTATAGATTTCCGCGATAGCCATCAGAACCACAACAACATCACCATCAAGATACAATTTGTGCACGTCTATCCCAGTCGTCTGATGCACAAAACAATCATCAAAATCGAGAGAGAAAAACAGAAGCGGAGGGAAGCGGGGACGCGATGAAAGCCAAGATTACCCTTTTACGACTATTTATGCATTACAATTTTCTGATGATGGTGAATGATGGTGGTGGTGGTGGTTGTGACTGGTTTTGCGAGTGTTAATAATCCATGCATATTTTCCCTTTTGTTAATAATTCTGAAACTCCGTGTGTCTCATTCATTCCGGCACATGCATACCAAATTCAAATCACCGTGCGGAGGAGATGGACTGTGAAATAACAAAAAATGGACAGCAGCGAGCAGCCCACTCTACTCTACTCGAGGTGGTATGGAGAGGTGGTATGGTGGCGGACTAAGGGGCAAATTGTAAACAATTACTGCAGAAGCTATGTAGATTTTTAGTTGATTGACCTGAATTGAGTTGAAGATTGGACCAAATTCGCTAAAAATTTATGGCTCTTCACTGACAAAGCCCAATTTGAATTAAAAACACTTGTAGGATGCTTATATACCTACATATAATACAACTGACTACAGCAGCCACCAATTGTGTCTGTATGGAAGGACAATTGTGTACACAAAGCTTCATCAAATGGACTGCGTAATAATAATAATAATACAAAAAAGTCGTATTCATTCTCCGCATAAAAAATCCACGTTTAAAATCAACCAGAGCAACAGCAGCGGCTGCAGTAGCAAGCGATCCTTTCTGCTCCATTTTTATTTAAAAACCGTCTTTTTTTTCTCCCTTTTGCGTGTCTTGCCATCGTTCGAAATCCGTTACAATAAAAAAAATTACAGAGGAATAAAACAAGTGTGAGACGCGCTGGCTGGCAGTGTTGGACTGCCAGTAACATACATATATGCCATGCCATGATGATATGTTGGTTTTTTCCTTGATGTGCACTCGTTCTGATTTGATTATAGAGATGTTGTTGTAGTACACAACAGAGTGTGTTTTATAAGAAATGTTCATCGCCAAGGAAGGTACGTAGGTAATGATATGACAGCAGCGAGCGAGCGTACATTTTCCCACTGACTGACTAAGATTACCTTTTTGTTTTGGGAGTTGAGCAGTGAGCCTGTGAGCTTGTCTGCAAAAGACCTACATATTTCGACTGTAATACTACTACTACCACCGCAAAAGAACAATGACACTTTTTGAATTGTTGGCTGCAACTGACATGGTCGAAAATTGCAGGTGCCTGAAGTAAAGCAACCAGCAGCAGCAAGAAGAAAAAAAAACAACAGGCAACATTCGCATCAAACGGACGAGCATAGCATTATCAGCATCATGTTTTTTTTCTTCTCTATTCAAATTTGTTACGGATATCAAATTGCCATTTTTTCTGCGAGATGATGGTAATGATGATGATGTGAACATTTTTGTTGAACCTGGCAGGATGCTGACACTACAACAACAGCGGTGGTACAGGCACACTGGCAATATAGTCGATAGTCATTCATGTTCCTATTTTTTAATCTTGGTTTTTTTGATGGCTGAACAAAAGGGGGCTTTGTTCACTTAGAAAGCAGAAAATAAGTGGATGATTAAAATAAAGGCTTTCTCAAAATGAGCATATAACGTGAACAAATGGGATTTTCTAGGTGCGGTCAGCATTGTCAATGACCATTTATGTATTAAACAACTATACATATTGTGTCAATAGTCAATATATATGCAAGGTTTACAAAAAATGGTGATGATATCCCATGTACTTATAATTATCGTGTTGTCCAACGGAATATTGCCACATAGCCAGAGCCATCCATCAAATTCCAATAATTAGAATTTGAAATGGAAATTTTTTAAATAGCCATTTCAAGCAGGTAAAAAGTAAACTGCAAGCAAGCAAACGAGAGAGGGGATTAAACTCTGTAAAAAATCCCTATTTGACAGAGTCCAACTGACTTTTTAATATTTGTAAAGAGCAACCATTGTAACAGTATGCCGGTGGTGGCCGGATATGTGCAAATTGGTTTAACAAAATTGCTCATTCCCAGCACATCCACGACGAGGAGCTTGTATAGTGCATGTATTATGCAAATCGTTAGTCCATGTCCATTCAAAAAAGATAGCCAAAAAAGCAACAAAAGCGGCGGTTCGAGTCTTGTCCTGTCGTATTTTGTGATTTTCTTACGATGACGGCATGTCAGGCTTGTCAGAGGTGTTACAAGACCGATGCTGTTGTTACAGTCAGCTCCCGTTGTTTGATTCAGACTGGGACTGGGATCCCCATTCTTCTTGGTGATTTAAGACCGACTTCTTTTCATCTTGGCCAAATGGCCGTGTTTGAATCTCTCGCAATAAAAGTTAATCTCTCTCTCTCTCCCTCGCTAGATTACTTTGCATCATCATCGTTATCATCGCTAAGTGATAGTGATGCAGACACCAGAGAGGCTTTTGGAATGATATACACAATTTCACTCGCTCACTCAGCAAAAGAGATGACTTCACTTCTCCCAGCAGATTAACTAGTAGGGAGGGATTCTCCGCACAGACAGACGTTTTACAAAGTCCCATTCATTACACTTCTCTCTAAACTACCTTACACGCCTGAGTGAAATGGAGGAAGAAAAAAAAATTCTTCTTTCGCTCTTTAACATTTTTTTTTCTTACACATGTTCCGACTACAGATAATTGAATTTATGTTTGCTCACTAAATAAAATAAAAAAAACTTTCTGTGGTTGGCTATACTTGGAATACTTGACTTGACCGAAACGACATTTTTTTCCATTTGATAATGGAATTGGTCATAAAGCTGAATGGGTATAACATTTGCATACGTTTTTTTACTACGAAACTGCATATTATTATTATATATATAACTCATGAGCCCAGCTTGACCAATCGCTCTATAATGAACAAAAAAAAACTTTTTTTTCTCTGAGTGAGTTGCGTTCAAAAGGCATGAATGCATTTTTTCCGTGACGAATTTCCCGTACAACGAAGACCTACAAAAGGCTCTCTGTTGTCTCTCTGTGAGTAGAGCTCAGTTAGGTTGACTGAGACTGGTGATGGTGAGTAGTGGTGAGTTGAAAATGTAGGAAATTGTTACACAAGCGAAAATCAGAGAAATTCATTTTTTTTGTCTCGAGATTACAATCACATCCTAAAGTTGCATAGTTAAAAGCTGAATGAATAGTTGTAAAGGATTTAATTTGAAATGATAAAATGGCCCCTTGTTTTGCGGATTATTATGGCTTCTGTCGACTACCGAATTAAATTAGGACCCCCCACCACGTGTACTATGCTCATGATGGGAATTGCGATAGCAGAGAACTTGTTAGAGCGTTTTGGAGAGAATAGAGAAAATGGATGGAGTGATAACCTACAGAGATGCTACTACATATGCGCTTTGATGGGATGACTGACAATTCACTACGACGGGGGAAGAGGGGAGTAAAGAGTAATCAAATTCTGAAAATTTTATTGTATTACAGAGATTTTCCTAATTACGCTGAAAAGGAAAACTGTGTGAAACAACGGGAGGGAACTCTGGCTAACACAGAGATTAACATGTTGGAGGGAAATTGAATAATATGTGAAGCAATCAAGATAAATGGTTTATTCTTTTGATCACGAACGGATTGATTTGAGATTTGAGTTACATTAAGTTAATACTACATACTACTCGTGTGTTATACACATTGAACTCCTATATATCATCACACATTTAACAACACAATTCCTTTCCTGAATTATTTCGGAACGTTGACTTTAAAAAAGGCTCGTTAGCATTTAACTTCATTACAGTTTAAGCTAGCAATTCCGCATAAAAGGTTTTATAGTTACATAAGTGGAAATCTTATAATATGCTCAAATAAACACACAAGTTACTACAATTCACAACGCAATCCTCCTCTCCTCCCTCCATACTCTGTTCAAAACGCAATTCTTTCTCCACTTGACTTCAACAAAAACATTGCTTCTGTTGGATGGGTGGCGGGTGGTAGTGTAGAAAACCACACATTTATTATTGCAACAACTAACACACTCACACAATCCGTTGTGCAATGTGTTTCACAAAATTGTGGTTCGCAGCAGGTCGCAGAGCAGAGCAGAGAGAATACAGTTGTGCATTTCATTGTTGGACGGAAAAAAATGTAAAATGTTGCATTGTATTTATCTTTAGGTATAAACGCGTCATCTCCGTCCTGTTCATTTTGTAATGGGTTTCATATCCTTATATATATACCTACTTACGTCCTGCATGGGTACGTACGCTGGGGCTGGGGCACATTGATGACAAGTGCGTTGACGAGACACGCATTTTGTACACAAGGCATTCTTCTGTGCTTTACTTCTGCATATTCATCTTTACGCATTTTCGTGAAAAGCAATTAGGAAGATGTAAAAGTGTGTTTTTTATGTCCGTATATCCTCCTTATGCACTGATAATTATATCCGTTTTTCAGAGGAAATGACACAAAATTACACAAGAAGTAATACACTTCGCTCCAACAATCACACCAGCTCATATTATCAATTTTCGGCTATCTGGCATTGACCTCGAATCTCAAAACCATTATTATTATGAATATTTTTTATATACGATATATTTCTCAAATCAGGCCAAGTGTGAACTTCACATGTGACGTTGACAAGCTTCATCATCTTTAAACATCTGCTGCCCATATCAAATGTCACTTTACTACTCCGCAGTTTACAAGCCCATTGTGATCACTTGATATCTGTAAGTGTAACTGTATCCCTGTTCGTGAGCCAAACAAAGATCACACTTATTTTCCTAGGGAGATATTGAATTTCGCTAAATAATATACTCTCCTCTCCTCTCTATATCACCCATTTCACTTGGAGGAGCACAGAGCACACGCCGCTGCCGCCGAGTCCGAGAGACCACTTTTGCCTTAACAAGATGATTGCACATTACTGTTGCCTCTATGGTTATGGATAGTGCTTTAATCTTCTCACGTACTACCTATCTTTCTCCGTACACTTTACTTACGTACTTTACTAGAGTGGCCTACTACAAGTACGCCTTCAAGCAGTCCAACTTTATAATCAGCGAAATGAATGAAAAACTCCATATATTTCAGTGCACTTCTTCTTTCTTCTCCTCTATTTTACTCCATTCCATCTCCTCCTCCTGCTCGTACGTGAATCCCAATCCAAACATCCATTCAAGGATAAGAGGTTCCTTTTAGAAAAATATGAAGCGGCTCACAAAGTGTATCGCTCATCCCTCATATACTCCACACAAACACACACCACTCCATCGCCATCACCTTCAGGGTATTTTTCCTATAATTGAGAATGACCTTATTTCCCCTCCACGTACAAGTTTCTATATTGACCTCCACAAATTTTTTTCTGCTATATTTACTGAAACTGAAGAAGTCCGAAAAAAAAAATCGTGACTGAGTAATGCATCTAAAACGAAGAAAACCTCATTATATATCATGATGGTCAGGGAGTAGTGAAGCCATTATGACTCTGATGGTAATTCATGAGCACCTCCTCAGCAAACAAAAAATTACACTTGATGAGAGCTCACCACTACCACCAGCTAAAAACCATCTCCTTTCTTGGCCAATATCATCAAGTTAATGATGATTGTAATATAATTTGCATTTATGCTCATCCCCCAAAAGATTACACCGGCACAAGGCAAATATATAGAAGAACCGTAAACGTAGCTAGCCAGTGTGCAGTGATGTGATGGCATGGGATGCCCACGCTATCCACTACTAATTTCCCTTTTAAAACCATCATCTAGATGAACTCCCAGCTGAAACAGGATAAAAAGTCTCGGCGGCACGAAATGTGGGAAAAATGTGGAATCTCTGAGGACTGAGGGCTCACATCGGACTCACGAAGTTGGCACCTTTCTGTCAATATAATAACATTTATTGAACCACAACAACAAGACCATCCCGTCGTGCATATCATTATTTTGTTTTTCGTATATATCCAATTTGCCAATTTATATACGTATATCCGCATACTTCCATTCTTCTTCGCTGCTGCTTTTCTCTTCTTCACCTCTCAAACTCATCTCATCTGCCAAAAAATGTGTGTTCTACCCTGAATAACATTATACTATTGGCAAGACAAGAATTTATCGATCAAGACATGCAAAAAAGGGTAGTAGTAGTAGTAGTCCGCTTAGAAACTGTACAACTTTATATAAAGCTCTTGCTCTCGCTCTGTCTGTACACGATTATATTTTTTTGCCAGTGAGGAGAGGAGTCAAGCCAAGTTTAAATTGCTCATTGAAAATTCACAGGGTCCTGCTGCCATTTCGCCTCTCTGCCTCTCTCTGTCTCTCTGTGAGTAGATCCCAAAACAAGATAAAAAAAAAACCTGAGGTACCTACGCCACGAGGAGTAGTAGTATTTACTACAAAACCCCACACTCTGAGCTCCGTATAATGCAATGCTAATTCCATCTAATTGTTATGGAACAATTTTTTTTTACATATAATACAGCACATTTCTCAATCCTGCTACCACTACCACCACCGCCACCAACCACCCCGGCGCTCAGCGTACATTATCATGTCGTTTTTATGTTTATACTCAAGTTGGCTGGCACAGGCACACTGTCTCTTTGCCCCATGGCGTTATTAGTTTGTCCCTCGGATGTAATTTAGCGTGTATTTTTACGTCTTCTTTGTCGCCTCTCGCTCTCTCTCTCTCGCAGAAAAAAAAGCCCAGTTAGTGGAACAAGTGGTACACGTATATTACAAGAGTCAGATAGATGATGGTTTTTAATGAGTTTTGCATATCTAGCTGAATGTAGGTCTGACAAAGTGGATGGATTTATATAAATCGACGTAACAAATGTCAACAGGAGCAGCAGCTGCTTCAAACAAAAATGTAAACATGGGATGGCATGTTTAACGAAACACTTCACATCTCGTGTCTGTCCATGTGTCCAACGTATTAAGGGATTTTTTCTTTTCTTCTCTCTCGACAAGCCTGCGAATTATATGGCAATGGCAGGCAGGTTGGTGTTGGTGTTGGATTCGAAAGATAAAATTCCTTTCTTGACAACAAGCGAGTGGAGAGAGAGAGAGAGAGAGAGAGAGAGAGAGGAGATGAAGACAATCTCCTTATGGAAGAAGAGCAAAGACGCTCCTAAAAAACCAAAAGGTATCGGCATCCTCATCCCCACTTGACTTGATGAGCTCAAAAGAAGAGAGAAAAAGTGCAAAAAACAAGAAGAAGAGTTTTTTTGTGTTTTATAAGCTCTTCTTCTGGATGGAGCGGTTGCTGCTGGAGTCACATTTCAATTTCAATAGCAATCACTTTGGAATTTTTTGATCAAGGCGTAGCCATCACCTAAACCTAAAGAGTGTCAGTCCTCTCTTTGCCTACTAATTCCTTCAAGAAAGGCAGCACACACGCAGAGAGACACACAAGCAGATTGGTGATTAGGCTGACTTGCCATTTTTCTTTTCTTGTCAGAAGGAAAGCCTCCATCTCGCTTCTCGCTTACCCTTTTTTGCAAATTAAAAGCCGTTTTGTGTGTGTCCCTCTTGTTGACGGCTGGGCTCTTTTCGGCAAAAAAATACCGTACCGTAACCGTAGCACGGCGTAAGACTCTCATATCAAGATTCCATCCATCTTGGTTCATTATCTAATGACTGTAGGAAAGATATGCATAATATTATTCCTGTCATCCTGAAAATTTTGTCGTGACGAGCTGGGATCATCATCTTGAAGAAAAAGAAAAAACGTGCCTTGGTCTTGGGACGGTGGAATTAACGAAATTGAAACGTTATATTATGTGATGTGGTGGTGGTGGTGGGCATTTTTTCTTTCCTTTTTTCGTCTGTCACACACTCGTCCTCCTCTATCAAACATTGTGGATGATTATGCAAAACCTTTTTTTTCTTCTTTTAAATTGACGCCAGCCAGGCAACACAATAGACTGTGTCAAAGTCTGCAACTATATGCGAGCTTAAATGGGTTCTAAGTGGATGCGAAGGGCAAACTCGAGGAGTATTTAAGCAGGCGCTGGTATGGAGAATCCTTAGCGCAACAGCTAAAAGTAATTAGATTGCCAGCGAACGGCTATATAATGCAAAAATTTCATCCTCATTTATTATGCATAATCCCCTCCATCCAACAAGTTATATAAACATATAGTTTTTTTGTGTGTGTATTATGATAAGTGTGTTTTTAAATTCCTCAAGATGACAATGACAATCATAAAATCATCCATTTTCGCAGAAGAGCCCTCCTGCTCGCGCTTGACAAAACAAAAACTCGGGCGGTGGATATATATATAAGTATACCCCGCTCGATAATATGCGCACTAGCTCCTTTATATAATCATATTATATATCGTTTTGTTATATTATTGCTTGTACGTTTTATAACTGCTAAATGACGGGCAATTACCGTAATAGCAAATAGGATCAAATTGACTAATAGTTTTTCCATTTGCATTATTTTCAGGACTGTTCAAGAAGAGTCAGTTGGTCGTTGGTCAAAAAGGCACATCTCCGTTGTGACAATCAGTTGAGCTCTGACTGACCGGATCTGAAGAGGAGGACACATATTATTTTGTTGGAACGTCGGAAGAAGAAGAAGAAGAAGCGAAATAATCATCTTCTTATCTTACAGCTCCATAAAACTTGTCTGTGGTTTCAGTTACAGTAAGTAGAGACGAGAGTGTGATTACCGTGGTGTGGTCCGCATTCCACATTGTCCACTACTGCCCGTGTACATGTACATCCCTAAATCAACTTCACCCTGCTGCACTTGATATCACTACTTGACTGTCATATAGGACCATTTCTGTGAAAGTGTGTACCATAACTTACCTCATGGACAGTAAATGCCCACGTTTCTGCAATAAATTGTGTTTATACGAGTCGATCTTTGGAAAAGAGAGAGAGAGAGAGAAGAGAACACAACAAAGTGCAACCATAACTAATGCGTATGACAAGTCCAAAAAATAATATCATTTTTTTCGCTATATAGGACTCTCTCCAGCTCGTACTCGTGTAATGTGTGATTGGTGGGGAGACGCACAACAATAGGAGAAAAAGTAGTTTTCCTAAGTTTCTGGATATTTTTTTTCCTCTTTTTTTTGTCTCAACCGAACCAAAAAAAAGCATTTTTCTGGACCAGCTGCTCTTGGCACGCAGAGTGGTCTTTATACCACTAACTACTTCCTCTTTCGGACGAGTTCATATTATTATTATATTTCTTGTGGTATGTAGGGGTAATAAAAGGAGAAAAGCCGGGACAACAATATTTTCTTGTGGTCGACACAAGTGAGTAATGTAAGAAGGAAGAAGGGAGGTAAAGTAAAACCGAGAAGGCGCGGAAGGAAGGTATAAACTGATTCAATTTTTTGGCGTCTCCAGTGTCAATTCCTGACCGGACGCGGTGTGGATAGCTAAAAAAACTACTCCTTTGTTTTTAAATCGTGAAAGCCAAAATGATGGCGGAGAGTAGGAGCTACAATGTGAAATTGCAAGACGGAGATTCTTGCTGTGGGATGAAGAAGAAGCAGAAGACGAGGAGCGGTAGGGTGGTGGAGAGAGAAAGACGTGATAATCCCAGACAGTGCAATTTGTCCTTGTCCTATTCATCAGTGCTAGTGGGGCTGGTGTGCTTTCTCCTGGTGACAGTGCAGGCGACAGGAGATCCGGTCTACATTAGGAAGGCTAATGGATACCTTCAGCTCCTTAGCTCGGATACGCTGAGGTGGTTTAAGGGGACGGCCAAGGAGCCGTTGAAGCTGATTAGACCTAATTTGGAGCCCGCTGTTATTTGTCGGGTTTGGCATACGAGTAAGTTTTTGTGAAAGGATTATCAGTATTCCTTTAAAGTTTTTTGAAGTAGGATGTGGGTGGTAAGGTATGAAGAATACAATACTGAAATTGATGATGTTGTGTGATAAATGTTATTATTGTAGATCTCCGGGGCGTAGGTTTAGTTTCCGAAGACCAAAACGTGTGCAACATTAGCACCCAAGAAGGAAACCAAGGTTCGGACAAGTACCAAACCTTATCCGAGTCCGCATCCCGCCTAGTCTGGAAGTTGTGGCAGCGGCCAAATGCACCCCCGATTGGGGCTGTCGCCATTTCCTTCAAACCTGCAAAGTTTCTCGCCACCGACAGAAACTCCACCGTGATTGGCTACCTCGATCCTGGCATCAACCTCGGCGGAGCAGTGTTTCCCAACGAGGCCGAGCCCGCGACAAGTTGTCTCGTGTTGACTGAAGTCGAGCCAGAGCGATATGAGCTGAGTGACGTGCAACTCAAAAGGAACAAAGGTTTCATTGAAGAGGATATCGTGTTGGCGTATGGCAGATTGAAATATGAGGTCCCGTCATCCTCCCCCGGTGACTCTATCAATCCTCCGGATGAAGAGTCCATTGATGATGACCTTCAGTCGTCGTCAGTGGTCCAACTGAAACCCGAGTCGAATGATATTGGGGAGCCAAAGAAGGGGAAAGTGGAGAGCATACTGTCATACGAAACCAACACTATGGACAACTGGGGTCAGGGCTATCTCATGGCAAAGGGGCTGCACACATCAATCAAGCTCTCCGATGGCTCCACCAAAACAGTCGAGTGGGGCATTCCTAGCACGCAATCAGGTAATTTCAGCATTTTTCTTCTCTCAGAAAATAAAACTTTCTTTTGTAGTATGCTCTCTCTCTACCTTCACTTCCCCTCCACTGGAGGTTAATTATTCACCACGTAATTGTAACGTCCACCGTGATAACCATCTCCTCTCAATCTCATAATGTGTGTGCCTGTGCCTACTGCTCCGTCCGTCGTGTACAGCACAATAATATACCTTCCAGAGTCACGCATTCGCCCGAAACACGCACTCCAAGGACGACGCAGTACGTAGGTATTATTATTTTTGTTGTGTGAGATTGCACAACAACCTCAACCTCCTCCACTTCTCCTCTTTCTGTCACTTCACATTCTCCAAAACCTGATCCTCACCACCCTCACGTCAATACACTTCTACCCATATATCCATCCGTACACACGCATCTAATCCCGTCTTACCGGTTCATTTACCCTACGCAATTTCCACCATGTACTACCATTCATAGACCATATATATATTTCTTTAATGTGTGCAGCACTCCACTCAACCCTCCTCGCCTTATTTTATATTGCTCTCATTTTTCTTTATCTTTATAACTCACACTATTACACGATGTCCCTTTTCAGTCTTGTTTTCCAGCCCGGCCTTTCTCTCGTTCTCATTTCCCTCCTCGTCCACTATATAATTCCAATTAACGAAATATTTCTTCTCTGCTCCCTCTCCCACTCATTGAGCATTACAACATTTAAAAAAGGCGAATTTCGACTGAGTGCACACACAACAACTCTATTAAACTTTTGTGAGTAAAGTAAAACTAAAAGGAGGAGAAAAATTTTCCCTTGAATACCCAGCCATGCCATAGCGTTTAATGGGAATTCATTGTGGGCTTGTGAAGGACACACACACACGTGTACATTCTCTCACACGACACGAAACGAACAACGTACTACTCATCTCATCTCCGTTTTCTTCCATTTCCACTAATTTATATATATTGCAGAGTAATTTTGCTTACCGTCCCCAACTATACAGAGATAAGCTGTTCCACTAAATTATGGGGAATTACTACAGCTTTTATTCCTTGAAAAAAAAGAAGAAATTACTATTGCATAATAATCATATCCTATATATTCAAAAAGAAAAAAAACTATATACCTATTAGTTCATGCCGTATGCGTCCCACGCGGTGTGTGCCTTACTTGAGAAAAAAATATATAAAATATGTACCATTTGAGTATATGGAAACTTTTTTGGGGAGGAAAAACAAGAGCATCCGGAAAAAAGGAAGATGAAGGCAGTGGAGCATAAGTATTCTTAAGGAAAAATATATTTAACGAAGGATATGATCAAATGAAGACTGTTTCTCTCTTTTTTCTTCCTTCCCTCCCCCCTCCCTCTCTTACCCTCTCTCGAACACATACTCACTCTCACTTTAAGCATTAGTTTTTATGAGAAGTAAGAGAGAGAGAGAAAGAGAAAAAAATATATACATACATTACATTACATTTGTTATATTCCGGACTACTCGTGTAATTACTCGGGTGTACATGGAGAAGGGAAGCACTCGAGGCGTTTATTATACGGAAAGGAGAGAGGCTTCACTACTTGACTTGATTGAGGAGCTTGAGAGTAAAGCTGTAAGGTATGCGTCTTCTTCCTCTCTTGTGCTCTATATTACCTACGTATATATATTTATGTGTTGTTACTTAAGCAAAAAGAAGTTTCGCTCTTTTTTTTTCTTCCTCAAGAAGAAAGAACAATATGAGATGAGTGAGCATCGTCTACAGTCTACACACACCGAGTGGATTATGAACGTCTTGCAACTCTCTCTCTCTCTCTCTCATTCTAGGTATGGTGGTGGAGGGCTTGGAGGAAAAAAGTAAACTTAATAAGAGTAATGATTCATCGTCATTGTTAGACGGGTAATCCTCATCACCATCCTCATCCCATTGATCCGAGTAGTAGAGTAGAACGGTAGAGTGAAGAGTTCTAAAGTGAGCGAGCCTTTTTTATAGGGTGTATTTAGCGATGAAAGCAAAGCACACCCACAGGGAGGAATTTTCCATTGCACTAAATAAATTGGGTGATTTTTACCGACTTTTCGTCGTTTTCCCTGCTGATGGAAAGGTAAATACAAGGGAAAGAGGGAGCAGCACACACAACCAGCGAGAGAGAGAGAGTTAATCACTCGCTAGTTGGTTGCTTTGTTCTAGCCCATTGTGTGTGTGGATGTGGATGTGTACTTAAGGAGTGGAGTTGGAAGGAAAAATTAAATGGGGATTGGAAGGCGGATTGGAAAATGAACAGTAATGAATTTTACGTTAGCCAAAAACTTTCCACAAAAAAGGGTATATACCTACTTATACACTACTTATACACTGAACTACATATATACATAATATATGTAGTTCAGGATTTGAGTAGTCTGATTGTATAGTTTTGATACATATTATATGATTCTTGGGACACATAGGTATAATCACTAGTAACGAGGATATTTTTTGTGCGGTTAAAAAATTACTTAAAGAGGGAGGATCAGTGAGATGGTCTAAAAAACTGCCACACGAAACGAAGCTCCATGAGTTTGTTTTTCCTCTTCTACCAAGGGAAGGAGAGCAGAGTTCTCTCCGCTCACGATTTTTTTTTGGTGGGATCATCTATTGAAAAAATGTGTGGTATTTATAGTAAAGCTCCAATCACAAGATATCTCTGGAAGTTGTACAACCACACTGGATTCTTTTTTTTGGGCTCAACACAAACTCTTGGCACGAGCTGCCACCATTTTATTCCCTTCGCCCACAAAAGTAAAAGTAAATACGAGAGGGAAAAAATCCTCTCTAGAAAAATCCTATTCATCGTCCTGTAAGAAAGTCAAAGTCAACTCAAGTTGAAGCAGGTCATATCGGGCATGAATGAGTGAAAAGGGGAAAAAAGGGAATATTGGACGATATTCGAATCCCATTTTGATTATAACCCTTTTTCTTCTCACCCTGTGGCCTGTTTAAATAAAAGTGGGTACTAAAAATCCGAGTGAATGGGACCCGAGAAAAAGGGAGGGGGAAAATATCGTTATGGTATGATGTGAAAAAGGTAAAAGGAATAAATATAAGAGGAGTCTAGCTAGTTTTTTCTTGAGTAATCCCAAAATGGATGAAAGTAGGCCAGGCAATGAAATGAGGATCAAAAGATTTACTTAGTGGAGTCGTCCTTTCGAGTCGTTCGCTCTGGAAAAATCAACCCATAACATTTTTTCATCATGGACACATCTCATCACCACATTTTTTTATATCCTCTTTATCACTCCTTCGTGGAAAAAATCATTCATTTTTCGTTCCGTTTCACCTGAGTGGCTAAAATACGTAGTAGCAGCAGCGCAGGCAGTGTGGAGTTGAATATGATTTATGTATATCTTTCTGAGAAAAAAATACAACTTATTTTCGCTCTGGGTGCAGATCGAGCATCATGATCATCATGATCATCATCATCATCATCATCAGACCTATTTTCTTGAAATAGGTTGAGCTTGTGAGCTTCTCTCTGCTCTAACTCGGTTATAATATCACCCCCAAAAGAAAATATATAAATGTGTGTATATCCACTGCACTGCTCTCCTCCTCTGTTTCTCTGTTTGTTTTCTCATTCCCTTTTTTGGTTACGGGCATTTTTTGCGGTGGTGAAAGCATAAAAAATGATGTTGTTTCAGAGAAAAAGTGGGTAACTTTGTGGGAAACAAGGATTTTGTTTGTGTGTGTGTTATTCCTCGTGTTTTTCGCGGCTTGTGCAATCCTTGCTTTCTCCATTACACATGTTTTTTATTTCAAGGATATAATATAAGGTGAGCGTAAGTGGAACATAAACTGTGGTAGATGTAGAGAGATATACTAAACTAAACTAAACTACCTATTGTAGTCTTGTAACCTAATCTTTTGGGGTATCATTGTGCGTAAAGTTTTTTCCTTCTTCTTCTTTCTTCATTTTCTTCAGTGGAAACTTGCGAATAATCAATTTACAAGGGTAAAAAATCCAATTTAAACGAGGAAAATCCCTGTATCCCCATTTCCTCTTGTTTTCTCCACAGGGAGTAAAAGAGGTAGTGCGGGACTGGTGCATGCATGGTGCCGTGCCCTGTCTCTCTACGTTTTTCTCTCTGTTTAAGAGGACCGGCATTACAATGGTAGTATTATATTGGTTTGGTGAGGTATTAGGGGGGGAACATGTGAGAACAAGCTGGAAATTGGGCATGTTGGACTGGAGAAACGAACGAGCGTCGTAGTATAGTATGGAGCAGCATATAGTACTCTCTTTCTTTCTTTTCCCTTTTTTTCATGATGATTTCCTAGCCTGAAAAATACTGCATTATTACTATTTTAACCAGGAGCCAGTTTGTTTTGTCATAAAAATGGAATCTAGTTTCTGGTTTGGAAGGTTTGTAGTCCAGAGGCAAGGGTACAGTACTGAAAAAACAGACTCATTTTTCTTGATTTTTTTAGTCCTGGCCGATAGGAACTACTACTACTCTATGTAGGGATATATACCGGAAACACATGTGGGCCCCCATACACTTGAGAGAGAAGTTGGACGGGAGAAAAGTAATATAATATAATGCTGGGAGACGGGTCACAAAAGTAGAAAAAGTATTTACGTATTCTAACAGGATAATCTTGGATAGTAGGTCATCAAACAGGGAAAAGTGGATATGGGATTATGACGAGTCGTCGGTCGGATGCATGTGTTTCCATATCTTCTTGGTGTGGAGCTGCGATATTATTGCACTACTGTTTCCAACCCGGTTTTATTTGATTGTGGTTCATGTACTGCGAAAAATTGGTAGTATGTGGAGGATGGGGTGGTGGGAAAGAGGTAGGGCGCGAGTAGTTTTATTTTTTTTCCGCCAATATTATTTTTTATCTGGGGATAGGAGGATAGGCATGTAGCGGCGGATTGGATTACACAATGGTAGTGCAGTTTTTTGTAGTGGAAGCATCTGCTACAATATATATACTATTTTTTTTATTTTGTGGACATATACACACGATACACTTGATACGGGAGGAGGGGGTTTCGATTCCGAGTGTACTTATGAACTTTGCAATTTTATGGGTTCCTCACGACGACGACGATGTGGGATGGGATGGGATGCATGTGGTGGCCGGCTAGAGTTCATTTGAGACGGGAAAGTAAATGAAATGTGGGGGGAGGTGGAAGCAGATGGGCAACATGGATATTTTATTGGATTTTGGGAGGGGTATTGGAATTGGAAAACGTCGGAAACGAAACTTCTTACTTATATATGGAGTGAGAGGCTTCCGAATTAAATTATTTAATGAAACTTTAGGATAATTAGCCCTTTTAGCTTTCGGGCAACTTGGAACGGTATAAATTAAAAGTTTATCTTATCATGAGGAAAAGTAGCAAGAAGGGTGGTTCGGAGGAAGTGTATAGTACCAGCGCCACTGGAAACCTAAAAAAAAGTTTGACTTCCTGTCTCAAGTCGTCGTCGTCGTCGTCGTGGCTCAAACGAGGACCGTAGGCAAAACACTCGAATAGAGCGTAGTCAAGTCAGCGTATTTTTCCGGAGAAGAGGTTCAACGCTCTCATTCAAACCTGTTCTTGGAAGAGCCTACCTACCTGTTTTCACCTCGCCGACTTGTTTTTTTGATTTAGGGGATTAATCTTCCAATTCATATTATATTTTATTCCGTTGTGGAATCCCCATTTCTAAATTGGAACCCGCTGAAGCATACCGTCGCTATTATGATCTCTCCAGGAAATTGTTAGATTAACCTCGGCTAAAGGGAAAATATATGAATTCCGTAGATTCATTCAATGGAATCCACGTCGTTTTTCATGGGCCAGAGGTGACATTGTAGAAAGGTATATATGCCTATGTAGTAATGTATTCGCACAGTTAATCTTCGTTATTGCCTACTCCCCAGTCACGCATTTAGAGAAAGAATCTCATGTGGAACGTTTTGTCCACATCCCGCATTTACTCCATTTTGGCCAGTCCAACAAGAAGAAGCCGAGCCGTAGCAGCAGCAGCAGCAGCAGCAGCTCCAAAATATTATGTACTCTGCTGCTGGTGGTACGACGATAGCAGATGAGCCTACTGAGCTTATGAATTTTTCCTGAATTCTATTTCTAAATATTTATGGAATGATACTGGAATCTATTGTAACTTCCGGCAATGAAATAAAGCAGCAGCTCCTCTCCAGGCAGAGAAACCTGTACACCACGAGGGCATCATATGCATGGCGTGTGGGACGAAAATAACTGGTGGGTTGAGAGACGGCACCAGGATCCGGTGCATTCTTGTAGTTTTCTCCGTTACAACGCTATCCGCCGCTTTATGATTACCATTGGCATTAAATGAGACACATTCCATGCTCCGTAATAATATCTCATTGAATGCCAACCCACGTCATAAAATCCTCTCATTGTTTGTTGGACACATTTCATCTAATAAATATTCCTTCTGACATTCCTTCTGTGAATAGCCCGACGAGAAATCTTATAGAATCTTAATCAACTTGGAGAACCCTGACATTTGACGGATATCTCTAACCTAATCAAGATCCCCCATAGTTCTCCTCAGAATCATGGAAATGGCAATGTATTTTTAACACACGATTTACATTAGGCAGCATAGTGCTATAGATATATTATTCCACATGTAAAACCGGATCCCTTCGCTTCCCATCCGTCATAACCTACGCGCGGCCAACTGCCTCACACTAATGGATTCTCTACATGTTTACTCTGACAGATACACAAACACATCCTCCCATATATTCACTAATGGCTTTTCAGCTTGGTCTGGTCACTCGTCCGCTTTTATTGTTTTATTTAGACATCTGTGTGACCACCGTTGATTAAAAGCTTGGTCGGTCGGTCGCTGCCGCGTCTCCTCCGTATTCTGGTAAAAAGATTGTGTCCAGCAGCAGCAGCACCACGTCGTCCTACTTCTCTTTCCTTCCACTCGATAGTTTCAGAGCTTTCAGAGGGAAAGCCATAAGCCATATCATCCCTTCCTCACCAGCTGCTTTGACCATTAGCGGAGAGAAAAGACGAAAAAAAGAGATTATTTTTTGGTGTATTCACCGACTCCTCGAGTAAATCAATTTCGGCCACTTTACCACTTTATGAAGAATGTGTATATATGGGTTGAGGATTGAGGAGGAGAAGAAGGGACGGGCTATATATATATGATGTAACCTAAAGGGCTACAAGGATACTCTTGCAACAAGCAGACTTGTGTGTATTTTACTCGAATTACAGCAACAAACTTTAGGGACAAGCCCCGGCGGCAGCGGCGGCGGCCACGATATGTCACCCAGAGTACTAACAAGACAGCAAAAATAATACACTGGAAAAAGTCAATGGACCGAACGCTATGGCTCTGCTGCCTATCGAGATCGAGAATAATAAGCTGGAAACTCTTTTTTTTCCTCGGAACGAGAACGTACGTACCTACGTACCATCATCAACATCATCGAAGGCTTTCTGGGGAAAAAAGGTTGCATTGAGCGAGAAAGGCGAAAAAAGATGCCTATTGTCGTTGTTGCGGGTGGTGTGTCATGCATCCCAATAACTTTTTTTGAGTAGCTCGAAGCTCGATCCACATCCACACACGCTCGGAAAAAGAATAGAAGAACAGCATGCCATCCATCCACACCAGGTTATTGTCCATTAAGAAGACGCATTGTTGAGCGTACGTTACAGTTGTGGCCCGCAATACGACAAAAATCAAGCCAAAAAGCTAACATTATTGATACAATACAATACATATAGGGCTCCGTCCGCTCGTCCGTATACAACAGAGTGAGTAGCCTAAATTGTATACCGATTCGCAGGAAATGGACATTAAGATTGGCACAGGCAGGGAGAGGAAGCGAGTGCCGCTCCGAAAAAAAAAGTTTTGCATGGTGCTTGCTTTCAGTGAAGAACGGGAGACTGGATAGCGGAACCGACTTTTTTTGTCTTTGGAGAGAGGACATGTGACGTTTTTACGATGAGCTTTTTTGCCTCTCGCCTTTTTTCTATTTACTAGGGTCATGACGGGAATAGTATTTTGTTTTGAATCTCGGATACCAAAAAAAAACAGCTCTCGTGCTTCAAGGATGAAAGTGAGAATACAAGTAGGCCGATTTTTACGAGCATAGATAGACACCTGGAAATCAACGCAACTTTTTTTCTTTTCTCTCTAGTTTATATTATATTATACCGTATTCCAATTGGGATGGCCCATTTAGTCCAACAGAAAACGGAATGTATGCATTTATATTTCATGGAATAACATCCAACTCCATATTCCTCTTTTCACCTCACCCACCTTCCTTTCCCCGCCATTGCAGAAAAGCTGTAAAAGCCACTATTGAATGTTTCATGCATAATGCACAAGATATAAATGAAAAGGTCACTTGGCCCTCCATGACAAATAGATAC
This sequence comes from Dicranocentrus wangi, assembly GCA_036850665.1. Classification (NCBI taxonomy): domain Eukaryota; kingdom Metazoa; phylum Arthropoda; class Collembola; order Entomobryomorpha; family Entomobryidae; genus Dicranocentrus; species Dicranocentrus wangi. Next base: position 24,902 of record JAANSN010000647.1, read on the forward strand.
ATATGTAGTGAAATGAAAAATTTCTTTCCCCCGTAAAAGTTGTTAAGTATAGAGAGCACTGCGCAATAATAATACACAGCGAGAAAAAAAAATTATCTTGGGAAATCAAGAGAAAAACTGATTAATAAGGAATTCTCTCTGAAAAAAAAACTTTTTCCCATGTGAAAATTCCCCGTGTACCATACCATTAGTCTAGTCAAACTTCTCTGCTAAAAACAACTGTGTGGCAGCAGCCTTAAATTTGATGTATTTGCTGTTTCAAACTTTCAACCTGGTCTCTTTAAAAAAAAGCAAAGCAAAAGAAAAAAACTTTTTTTTTGTGTCGGAACAACAATAAAACTCCAAAGTTTAGAGAGAAAAAGTTTAAACGAGAGCGTTTAATCCTTGAAAAAAAGCTTTTTATTACTGTCGTAATATGCATATTGTGTGTATTACTTATGTATACAATTTGTACAAGTTGGTTGGTATAGAGTAATATTTGGCTTTTCTGCCAACTTGTTTTTTCCCCTCAAGTTTTCCCCCTCTTTGTCAAACGTATAAGCGCGGCTGAATCGCGAGTGAATAGAGTACCATTTGAAAGGAGAGGTGCGCCCTGGTCCTCCCCCTCTCATTAATTAACTTTTATTACACTTTTTACACAAACTGTTGGGCTTTGCTAAGTGGTGAACTTGGTGAGTTTCCAGAGTTTGAATGAGCAAAAAAAAAATTTGAGTTAGTGAGTGAGTGAGAGGGAGAGAGACGGTGGGTGTATCTCGTGGGCGAGCCAGTATTGGGACAGGAATGATGAGCTCTCAGAAAGCACACAAAAAAGTGTATCGATTATTTCAATCTTTTGTTGTTCTTTAAGGCTAACGACATTAAAGTAACAAATGAGCTGTCTACTTTGACAGAATGCTAACTTAACTGCGCGTCGTCCAAAAACACCCTAAAAAAGATATAGAGGTCATATTGATGATGGTGGTTTGTTTTAAATGGGATGCATAAATTTGGGAAAAATTTTGTCTTCAATCGGGGGCCGGCCTCTGGCCGCTCCGCAGCAGTTGGGAATAGCTCTAGTGGAAGTGGAAAAGTGGTTGTCGTCATTAGACCACTCTAGAGAAAACAAATCAAGGGGCCTTGTTCACGAAATTGTATTTATTTAACCTTTTCCGAGCAGCACGGCAAGGGCAAAACCTTTTACATGTTAGGGGTTTGTTTGTCCATCCATCAGTTCGGCCCATATAGCTCTAAATGCTCTCTCAACATCGACAAACCACTTTGGCATTGGCACACACACACTAGAAATCGAAGTTGTAATGAAGATTAACGACGAGTGAATGCTAATGTTACGAGGTTTTGCTGTTGCGGTGCGGGGTGCAATTTATAGGGATAATTTAATTGGTTTCACGTGCAATTTGCATGTCCCCATAACATAGCCCCATCATCATCATCATCCCGCACAAAATGTATATATGTTACCGGAATAATATGGGATTAATATTGAAATATAAAATTTTGCTGAGTGGATAATGAATTTGAAATGCAAAGTTTTGAAGGGGTTGAAGTTGAATGGTCCTTTGAATGTGTACAAGAATTTGAAAATCCGCTCTGGTCGAGAATTCAATAAGTTCCGCTACGTAAATTGAAAGATATATATACATCCTTTTGAGATTGGTTGGAATCCCCGACATGAGTTACGATTAAAGCCTGGAGCCATTTCCCAACTAGATATTTTTTGTCCAGAAGAAAAATATCCTCTGTGGTTGTAGTGGTGTGAAACCGGTAAAGCTGGGGCAAAAGTTGTGGAAGCACGCTTAGGCATTTTTTTTTCGTCTCTCTCTCTCTCTCACACACACACACTCTCTCTCTCTTTAAATTTTCTTCCCAACATAATATGAAGCCGATATATACACACACACACTCTCTCTCTCTTTAAATTTTCTTCCCAAACATAATATGAAGCCGATATATATTCAGTGAGGAAAGATTGTTAATGCTCGACAGCAAAAGAATATTTATGGGAGCCGGTTTTTGCATCCCTGGCAGACTATAATTTAACACGGACACGAAATCTCCGACGTCACAGTAGACATCCTCCGTTTTCTACGCCTTTTACCAACACACCAACACCACCACCATCACCACGTAACGTAGCTGCACTATGTACCCGCTCTGCTTCTCCGTTCGGTTGAATAATATGTGAGAATGAGAAAGTGAATTTGAGAATGGGATGCAATCTACAGCAATCCGAAACTTGTTACTTAAGCCATGCTCAACGACTCGTCTTGTTTACAGTTATGTTCACTCTAAGGGACAAAAGGAGTATTTTAAAAAAACGACAAAATGACAAAAGACCAAAGATACACGCTGAGAGTGTGGAATGGAGAGTGGAGATGAATACAAGAGTCAATTTTAATCTGTATGCTATTCTGCAACTTACAGGCGTGCTATATATAATATGCTGGTCTAGTAGTGCGCGGCTCCATTCCATGAGTATAGTATAAAATGTGAGATAACATGTGTGCAGTTCGTGGACTCGAACGAAATATTCCCTTTTTTTATATACCACTTCGGAGGGATAAAAACTGGGTTGACTTTCATAATAATGCGAGCAGATTCCCTTCATGATTTTCCTTCTTGCAGCTTTCCCTTGCTCGCATTCAGGAAGACTCTGTGATCTATACCAGCTTGTTATCAACCTTGCCTCCTCCTCGCCTCAATCTTAAATTCAGAGAGAGAGAATGAAAATGAGTCTCCACGCCTCCGTCACCACCACCACCACCCCAATATTCGTCGTTTTCCCCGGTTCAATTAGAAACTCTGTAGTAAATAGTAATATTATTAAATGAAGAGAAAAAGCCAGCTTTCGCTTTCTGCCCACGTCCACGCAAAAAGAGGTAAATCTTGTTAATCCCCTTTTACACCACTCCGTTTGGGGAAAAGGGGAAGCAGCAGCAGCTTCACAACTAAAAAATATACATGGCCATGCCATGACCATATTCATATTCACGAATGTATATATCATTGTACCACTTTATTTTGAACAATAGTATTCCACCCTCCACGACGTATAGTAAGTGGGGAAATCACATTGTATTGTGAATTTTCCACCAAAAGACGAAGAAAAAAAATTCACCTCTTTTATATAAACCCCTTAGCCGCTGTGCTGCTTTCTTCTCGCGTGCAGGTTTCTTCTTCTTTTTTTTACCACGGGTGTAGTCCCTATTGTGATGAAGTTCCTTCCATTCTTGTTATTAGTGTAAGTGACAGGAAGCAATAATTTTTATTTCGGTAAGGAGACCGAGAGCAACAGTCTCTGCGTATTTTGAGAGGCGCAGAGCACAGAACACTTTTCTCACAAGACTTTTTTTTGTTCTCTCTCGAAGAATAAAAGTAGTAATTGTGTTTGAACTCTCTCCGTTTAAGTAAGACAGGGGTAGGAGAAATTGGATTTCCTGATTTTCCTCACTAACCCTAACATTCGTATTCGTATACCCAAGCAAGCTGTGCAAGCAAAGTTATACCCTCAGCCGCCCTCTGATTCTTCCCGAAAAACTTTTTTTTAAACTAATCGTAATCGTCCTACAGCGTAAACACAAAATGAAGGATATCCCTCGTTTCTTCTTCCAGTTATTCATTCGTTCCAGATGTCATGTAAAGTTTAAATGTAACCTGAAGCTGGAAACGGGGGGAAAACATCAGAGTTGTATGTGTTGTATGTATACTTAGTGCGTACTACTACTACGGTACTACTGTAAAAACTTTTGTTGGCCCAGTTTTCCCATCCTTTCTCCTTCCAGTTAACCTATTCCTAAGAAGCCTGAGGAGAAAGGACGTGGTTGTGAGAGAGTCAGAGAGCTATGCTCCCGTTGTGTTGTGTGTCGATATCGATAACCGCTTTCCTTTTCCCAGGAAACTTTGAAGAAGAAAACTCTGTATCATTATATGCAAGAAGTATAAAGCTCTCCATTGAAGTTTGACAAGGCGGTGGTGCACCTCCGACCAGCAACCAGCAACCAATTCTTTCCTCCTATCAGTCATGTTGCACGTTTTCCGTTCTCTGTGTCCAAAGTGGAAGCTTCCCTTCGAGGAAGAGAAATTCAAATACACTTTGCATTTTCCAGATAGAGAGAGAGAGAGAGAGAGAGAGAGAAAAACAAGTTAGTCGAGTAGTGCTTACACTTTAAAACTTTCTCCTGGAGGCGGACTCACAACAAAGTGGAGGAGAGAGGCTAAAGAAAGATATTGTTTTGGAAGGAAAAGATATTATTGTATTATGCCTCATTTTATTCATCTTATTCTCAAAAACAATCACACAACTAATGGGATACACAAATGAACTTAATTCTGTTATATAAACTTAAAAACTCTTTTCCATCCTCGAGGCATATCCTCCTCCTCTCTCTCTTTCTCTCTTTTGGGAAAACTTCTTCCTCCTAAAGTTGCTCCTGCTGCCCTGCATGGCCCTATATACACCACGCTGACTTGATAATGCACAGCTAATTAATAGCACTACTGGTGGGTATACCTAAGCTCAAACATTATATGTATATATTTTCCAGAAAATCTCTCTCTAGTCATAAAAAACTTTGTCTCTGCCTTGTAGCCCGCCCTAGTCCCCCATCTCAAGTTGAAAGGCTTTTAGTAAATTTTATGAAAGTGTGAAAGAGCCGAGAATGGGAAAGTCCTTTCAGCTTTCACAGCTATTAAATGTTTAAAGACCTGCCTGACGTTGTTGAGATGAAAAATCTTGGGAAAAGGCTTCCGCCGCTGTTGCTATATTTGGAAAGATAATCAGATGGTGATGATTACGTAAGAATCAGAATCTGTAGAGGGAACTCACATTAGCAAGGAACTTGGCTATTGGGAAGGGTCTGTAAATCTGTAAATGGGCTTGCTTGCTTGCATATATGAAGAGATGACGATGACGATTGGCAATATCTACAAGAAGAAACATAGAAGCTTAGGCGTTTACAATATTTCGTCGGATTTTCATGAGCTTGATTAAGTGTACAATAGACTCCCGTTTTCTTAAATGATATGATGTTCCTTTTTTAAAAAAACGCATGGAAAGAACTTTTTTCGACCCTTTAGGCCTTTTCCCGGTTTCCATCCAATTTCCCCAAAAAAGTATAGACGTTTTTGCCTATTGACATTTAATCCCTTTGTTTCTTCTTCCAGCTCCTCGCTATACAACACGAGACACTTTGCTTAGCTTCTTGAATGCCCTCTGCCCTTGTGGCCTGAATGATTATGATTATATACAAAAAGGAATACGTTTTGAACTGGATCATAAAAGTTGGTTAGAAAAATGAATACTAAACAAACTTCAATATAAAGCAACTTTTTTTTATAAAAAGAAAACCACGTCCATTGGGGTTTGAGTCACCTTTTGTTTCCACTTTATTGTGAAGAATATGAAGAAGATATATATGAGTTTGAAATGATGTAGAGCAATTTTTTTTCTCCTTAACCGTGTGGCTCTCTCTCAAGTGGCGAATTATGGATTGCCTTTTGACTCTGAAGATATATAAATATCAACAGATATGCTTACTTACCTCCCTATACATCCATTTACATTTACCTATACTCATTTCCTTTTGCCTTCGCCTCCATCTAGCCTGGTGAGATTGGCGGTTGTATCACTTTTTCCAAAGTTGTTCTCAAAGTTGTAATAATTTTCACGTAGAAAGGTTATTATTACCATGCGTTGAGGTTTTGCTCTCGTTTGCCATGCTCTCGTTTCTCGCTTTGATGGTTTTTGGGTTGTCGGGAGGAGGAAAGGAGGGGTGCTGGGAGAAACGTTGCCAAAAAACTTTATGGCATATTGAAACCTGGCTTTGAAAGGGAAAATATAACAAGGGAACTTCTTCTTTTTTATATACTTTTTAACCCTGTCATAATAGCGAGGAGAGGCTAGGCAAAGGGAAAAAAATATGGAGAAACAGAGCAAAGGTTGGTTTAATGGCAAAGGAAAACAAAAGACGGTTGGAAGGAGGGTGGTATATATATGGATTGTAAGTGCGGATTGTGTACATCGCCACTCCACCACCACCGCCACCGTCATCTCCTGTTATCCATACGCCTCTATTTTTATGATAGTTGATATGTGACACGATAACTCTGGCTCGTTACGGCAGTAGATGTGCCAGCTATAGCGGGCATTATACATTTTTTTCCACTTAGTTTTCCAAGCATTCAGCAACCACCAACTGTGCTTTCATTTAAAAAGGAAAAGGTTTCCATCATCATGCATCAGTTTCACTTTTCATTTCGTCTTCGCTCTTCTCATCTGTCGACTTCCATTTCGCAACAGGAAGGAAGGGAGCCATATTGTGCACCTTTTTAAAAGGTTGTTGTATATCTGCTATTATCATATCCATTCTGAGGGCCACACGTCATATTCCATATCCGTGCATTTTCTTTTTTTCTCCGCGCGAGGTAGACGAAGTAGTCGGCATGACGGTATAAAACAGACAAAAAGTTGTGAATCCATCAAAGTCACCTACGAGTGCAGAGGGAGAAATCTCGCTTGTCGCAGTGAATGCAGACATTTTCCGGGGGAGAACCGGGGCGGACGATAATGTACACCTGGGAGAGATGAGATGAGAGGAAGCAGCCTTTTCCTTTTTTCTCTTTTTTGTTGGCTTATCGTTGCAAGAGAAATGAGATGGGGGAGTGTGTCATCATTTGTGTGTGAAAACTGAGATGAGATGCACTATTAAATGCACATTTCATTTCCATCCAAACATGTGTCAACCATTATAATATTCCCATTACGAGACATGAGTACAATAGGCCGAAACAAGGTGTATGACGGGAGTCAACTGGTGTGCTCAATAAACGGGCAAGGAGCGGAAATTAAAATTTTTCGGGAGTGGAGGAGATAGAGCTGCGCTGCGAAGGGTGCACACAGAGAATGAAATGCTATACATATTGGAGCTGAAAGTACTTAAATGAAATATTAGCAAACTGTTAAAAAGCCTTGTAAAAGGTTTATGAAGGCAGAGAGATGAGATGGTTCTTCTCGAATTTCAAAGAATATATTTCTTCAAAGCCAGACTGACAGACGCGGAAATGCTATGAAGAAGAAAGAAGGCATCCACTATTCATAATGAAAAGTACAGTTGTTGAAGAAGTGACATTACACGGCGATGATTTACAGTTTTAGTAGTAGTGGAGCACGGTTGAAAATGTAAGACGTGGAGGAGGATTTTACGAGTCCCAGTTTGGGAATTAATTTAGCATGCACCATGTTTCACTCGTCGTCGTCGTCCACTCCACCACTACGTGTGTAGTGTGTATATTATATGCTTTTCTTTTAATGCATAAAAATCATACATGTTCTATTTTTCATGTGTTTCCAGGCAAAACGGAAACAATGACGGCCGTAGCCGAGCTGGAACCAGCGACCGGAGTGAATGTCACCCTCCGTGGAACCCGCATCGATGGTGAAATGAGCTACTGGGCATCATTAAAAACAATCTTCAAAGACGGATCCTCATCCACCCGACTACTCGAGGGGCATCGACGTGTCAAAGATATCCAAGATATTCGGTTGGAGCACAGCAGAATCTATTTTCTGTTTAATGGCTCGATTGTCCCGGATCCAACAACGACCACAACCACAACAACTTCAACTACGGAATCAGCTCCCTTTGAGTTGATGGAGGGAAACCGTCTCGATCATCAGCAGGATCACGATGAAGATGGGGAAAATGAGGATGAGGAGGAAGAGCCTCAGAGGGAGAACGCGTTGCCGGTGGAAGGCAGAGATGTCCAGGCGGACCAGGGTCATGTCTTTGTTTCTCATCATCATGACAAATCCAATTCACCTGCGGCTAGCGTCGCACATAGTACAGCGGCTGGGAGGAATGCTCCTGCTCTTAGTGTGTCTTCAACGATAGTCGGAGTAGTAGTCCTCCTCATGATGAGTCTGTTCAGCTGTGCCACCTCGGAAACCACTTTGACAATGCTTAGTTAATTGGTTCCACCACATGGAGCTCGCTCCTAGATTGTCAAGATTGGGGATCTAGGAGAGCAGCAGGTAGAAACTAGAGAGATGTGGATAATTGTAATGGGTACGACCATATTTTATTTTCTCTTTTCAACTATAAAGCTTTTGCCAACCCATCGAAACAACTGGGTTTCATAGTTTTTGCGTTGCGTTGACTTAAAAATATACGATACGACCCGGTTTTATCTGTATAACGTTAGTGGAAAACCCGATGATGAGGTGCTTTTTTAAATACCATCGTTTTAGTTTTCGCACTTTCATCACGAAACCAAAATAAAAAAAAGATGTAAAGAGATTCTGCATTTGAAGATTATAAAATACAAAGAGATATTATTATCGTTAATGTTAAGAAGAGGATGGGTAAAAGAAAGTATTACAAAAACTGATTTTTTCTCCCGTTTTCAGTGAAAAGTAACTACAGGTTATCATATACTACGGTCATATGAAGTACATTCACAAAGTATTCTTATATAGGATTTAAATTTCAATGTCTGTAAAAATATGCTGCTATGTATGTTCTATTGTATAGAAAATCTTCGGAAGAAAATGTATGTATGAATGTATCATATCCATTTATCATTGTTATAATGTAACATATAAAACCTACATACTAAATATATTATTACCACAAACAAAAAAAGTCGAAATAATAAGTAAATACCCTGTAAATAATATTTCCCACATTTCCCCGGTATATAAATCATGTATACACAGGACCCTATAGGCACATGCATAATTTTACATATTATTATATAGTTACTGTTACATATATATAGAAAGGCTTAATACATTTGATGTTGGGAAACTCTGATCGGTTATGTCAATTTATTGAAATGTCACGTGCAGCTTTATTATTGCCTTTATTTGTTGATTTGTTCGGAAATGTACGATTCAAAGAAAAATGAAATATATATATAAATACCTACATATATTATAACACATATTTAGTTTGTGGGAGAAAGGGGGTCTAATCATTTGGCTTTATTTTCTATGCATTCTCTTCTCACCACCACCACTACCACCCATGTCGTTACACAATGCTATTGTTTTCAATCACCATATCCCCACTACCCATATCTATTTACTACTGTGGCTCAACGTGTCAGGGAAAACTAACTCGGAGGAGGAAAGCGACTACTGACTGATGATAACGTTATTCTTTTGCTATACGTACTATATATTATTTTCCTTTGCGGAGCAAAATTGCAAATGCCATCATCATAATTCTTGATCCGTGCCACGATTCTTTTTTGAGAAAAGCTTTATTGACCAAAACGAAATCCATTTTTTCCACAGCCACCCACATTCACACACAAACACTAGGCGAAAACCATCACATCAGATCATCATTTTAGATTGTCCAATAAAGGAAAATTGAATATCGCTAGCTGTACAATCCAGACAGACTATATAGCTTTGCTTGCCTTAGTTTTTTCCACAGGAAAAATAAGTGTTCCATTGGACCATAACGCAAAAGACTGGGATTGCAGTCACTCACGAACGAGAGAGAAAAAAAAAGAAACAGGGAAAAGTATTTTGGAATTCAGAAAAAATAGTGTTAAGAGCGCAATAGGGACTTGGCCCTGATATATATACGGATTTTCCGAAAGTAACGAAAAATGAATGGGTGGTAAGTGGACTACTATGTACAACAGGAGCAAAAGAGGGAAGATGAAGAAGGATTGGCGGCAGAGAAAGGAAAGGAAAAAAAACTTTTTGTTGGAATGTGTCCCATCTAAAGTCTACCTTCCGCTATGTAGCCGTAGCGAGCTAAGTCCAACCAAAGTGCGGTAAGTGCTTATTGCATTTTGTTATTGTGTAAAAGTGAGAAAATGGACTAGAGATTTGTAAATCTTTACGGAAATGGGTCGGTGTTGTTTGATGTTGTTTTTTTAACCGTATTATACTTTTTCGCAGATTGGGTGAGGTTTGCTTGGTTAAGGAGGAGGAGGAGATATATGCTTATTCACTCTCCAAGAGCAGCTGATTGCTTGCGTTTTTTAACCCATTCCAAAAAAAAAAAGAAAAGATTTTTACCGATAGCCGTTTCAGGGATATACATAATTTTTTGTCCGTGGCTTGGCGGAAGAAAAAAGTGGGGAAACGGGATATGGCGTAAGAGAATGCAGCCCTTTGGCTGTATTGCGTTCACCACTTTTGGCGTATAAATACGGACTGCAGTGGCCACACAACATTTTCACATTATACCCACTTGGAAGCTGAAACGGGCTGGAGGCAGAAGAGGAGAGGATGAGAATGAAGTAAAATGGTAGCGTTACGCGATACTTACTTTCCTCCGAGTTACTTTCCCCAGAGGATGCTAAAAGAGTGAAAAGAGGAAGGAAAAGAAGAAAAATAGTTTTTTTTTTTCTTGATGTACACATATAACTATTTCGTCCCGTCTACTTTAGCCGTGCTTGCTTTTGCTATGGCCCACATCACATATATATAGAGGACGACAAACGACAGTGTATAATAGAACGTGAATGGGAAGAATGGACGATTTTATGGAGAATGGCGAAAGCTCCTAGGAAAAAGAATTGGATCCAATAATGTACGATGAATGTGTGTGTACACATTGTGAAAAACTAGGAGCCTAAAGTAGTAAAAGTATGAATGGGTTTGCCAGCGAAATCACATCCGTCGTTTTGTATGTGTGTGTGTGTACCATCCCATTCCCATCATCATCTGTTATATTACGAAAGTAAGTACGAGAGTGCAAAATTGCGTAGCGCTTATATGTGTTCATTTTGATCTAGAAGCTAGTGGGCCCTTCTTGCCACATATGTATTAAAAAGGAGGGGATTCCAGAGCCCGCAAAATTCTCTCATTGTTTGGAAATTTGCGAGTGGTTTGGGCCTCTATACTATTTCACTCCGTGATCACATGATGATGAAGACTGCTGCTGGGGTGGGTTGGAATATGTGGAAAGTGAGTCACTGGGTGAGATTTATTTTCAAGTGATATATGATCCCTTGTCGGAAAGGATTGATGAGCCTGGTTTACACTTTAAATTACTTATGGACTTTAGAAGAAAAGGAGGATTTTCACGGAGGGAGAACAAAGCAAAGTCAAAAAGTCTTTTAGTTGTATATAGGCAAAATGGGCGGAGGTATATATATGTTTTTCGTTTATTTGAGTTTGGTAATGAGGGGACGGGAAAATGAGAAAGGAAATTTTGCGGGGGGAGTAGTAAGTACTCGCAGTAATGAAAAATGGATAATGGATCATTGTTTGTAGTGTAAGATTGGCCCGCACATGCACTCCCAGTAATATTTAAAATGTTATTGGAGAGCCGTTCAAATACAAGTTCTATTCCGAGAATACTAATATATTAGCGTGTTTCATCGTGAACATGGAAGATTTTAAGTCTCGAGTAGGCTTGAATTATTGATACTCATAAAGTTGATGATGAACCACGGGAGAAGGCTGAACAAAGTAGGCTGAGAGATCTAAAAGATCCAAAGAAATATAATCAAGACTACTATGCCACTTGAAGGGACACGGACGACGGGCACCATGAAGAGGGATGAGGAACTTAAGTTCAATAAAATGAATGAAACTCGGGAAAGCCACTCATCCCACAAGAAATGAAATCTGGAGAAGATAAATATTTTAATACATATGGAGAAAATATGGAGCTAGGAGTATATGAAAAGTTATAAAACCTCTGGAGCCATTAAACTTCTCGCTCGCTGAATCAAGGACTCTCACACATGGTTTTCCGAGAAATGACATAATTTTGTCATAAAAACCTGCTGACTGATGAGGGCATTTTAGCGAAAGTGGCTTAGCTTTGCATAATGACTCTCGATGAGAATGAAAATGAAGCGAGAAGAGTGAAATGAGTGAGAAAGCTGATGAAGATGACATACATATCATACGTCTGTTTTTGCACCCAAATATCCTGAATATTGCAGCTTACTAAATTGCACTATTACTACACACACTACTATTATACTACACATATATATACGTACTGGTATGACTACTGGTAACCCAACCTTACAAAACTAATAGTCATTCCAGGTCAGATCGTTTATTTTCTCCCAAGTTTAGTATCTCGGATAATCACCGAATATAATTTTTTGATTGCAAAAACGACGATTTCCCCATTGGATTAGAAGGTTCCACACCGATTTCCCCAATTTTCCAATCCATTCAATATTACTTCGTAAGATTGCCTCTCCGCAACTTTTGCACTGCATGCACACGGTATTCGAGGGCGCATAGAAATGAAAGAAAATATATATCCACGACGAAGTAGTATTATACATTCTTCCGCAAACTTCGTTTCCTTCTTTGGAGAAAAGTCAACTTGCAAAATAAACTCGTGACTTTGCTTCCTATTCGTCGCGTAAGGGTACCTAAACGGGCACGTTTGTGTAATGCCAAGCACCCTGAGCATATTCTAGATTTCGTGGAGCACCATGTCACACTCGCTCGGAGTAGGACAGCAGGATATATGTAGTTATACCATACCACTGTGACATCGTTTTCTATCTCTATTTGTATTTCGTCAAAAAAGTACGTTTACTTCTGGGCCTACTTTTCCCCTCATTTATTTCGCTCCGTTGTGGAAACACAGTTTCCAACTTTTTTCCTCTCCGCCAGCATGTACAAATGTATGTACACTTATCTCAATAAAATGTCACGATTTCACCACTCTTCCAATCCGCTTTTTGCAAAATGTGCAGATTCATGCTTGTTGGATGAGAAAGCTACTGTGAAAGCGGGCCATTGCGCAATCTGAATAAAAAGGTTAAGCCTTGTTTGAACCTTTTAAAAATAACTTTTTCCTTGAGTAATCCACTGGAAATGTTGTATTTTTCAAATGAGATTATGATGTGAATTCTGATTACGACGGAAAATTTGAGTCTGCCAGTATATTTTATTTCTGGATGACTGCCCTACTTTTTAAGAAAAAGTTTTTTATTTGATGGTGGAGACCAAGTTACAACTACACTTTTTAAAACTAAAAATGTAATGTTGTTACAAAACACACGACACCCTTTGCATTTCACACTCCACCTCTTGAAACTACGAAATAAACAGGCTTGCGTTCGCTCCTCGTTAAAACATTTTTTTTTGTTTTTGTGCTAATAACTTTCTCATTTCTCTCCAGGCTGTTGTCGCTGCTGTTGTGGTATCGGTGTTGAGTTCCATCGGGGTTCCAAAAAAAACTTTCTAAACATGAGAAAGTCTTCACCTGCCGTGTTTGCTGATGGTTACTCTTACTCTACAATATAATAATTTAGCCTCCCCAATCTTTTAGTCCGGACTTTCGGTCCCAGTTAATATGCCACCGGGGTTGGAGGGGAGGTGACAACTCTGAACATTTCAATGAATATGATGTGAACAAAAAGGGGAAATGGAGTGGCGACATAATTTCTCCCCCCCTCTCTCTCTCTCATGTACTTTCTCCTTGTCTTTGTGACAAGTAATCAAAGAAGGGGAGGGATATTGCATAAACGATTTACGACTACAAAACAAGTACACGAGGAGGATGCATAAAAATATGAATTTAAAATGTGGGGAATCATATAAACAGTTTCTCGCTTTAAAAATGCTCTCAAAAGGAATAGGAAATGTAGTCAGGGAACAGTGAGCTCAAAGGGAATTCCCCGCTTACGCTTACCAGCACCAACAATACGGAACATTACGGTTTACAAGTAAAGCACCTCCAAGCGTTATGTATATTATATCAATAGAAAAGATTCGCCTTTGTTGATGGTGACATTCACTGGGGGAAGCCGTATGATATGCTGATTTTACTGTCAAGGAGAGTGAAACTACCACTTCAAAAGATGAAAACCAAGCAAGCAAGAGCATGCACGTATGCCTTGCTCGATGATACATTCTCTGCCCTCTTAAGAACTTGGTGAGATGAGAGGGAGAGAGAGAGAGGAACAAACAAGGCACAAATGACTCATCTCGTTTTGGGAAGAACGCTGAGAAATACGATGATTATGACGTTATTTACAAAAGAAAGGGCGAAAGAGTCATTACCATATTTTGTGGGACAAAGCGGAAAGAAAATCACAAGGGAAGGGTGTGTGGCGAGAGAAGAATATGCAAACAAAAATAAATTCCCCGAGGCTGGCTCTATATTGCATTCGCTGCGATGTAATAATGACCATTACCGGTCCGACATCGTGATGACCTACGTGCCTGTCGTGGAGTGACGTGACCTCTTTCTCGTTCATTTGAATGGAATGTGCTCACAAAAATCTTTGTTATTTTGAATACGCCTTTTTATGACTTTTTCCCCGTTTCTATGAAAGACGTATATGCGTATTCTCAAAAAAGGAATGAATTGTGAGTAGAGTAAGCAATGACAAAATAAAATAAAATGATACGTAAAAAATGAGTGGATTGCCCAGCGGAGGTACGTTACACAATCCAGTTCCTTTTGTAAAGGTAAGTAACCTATCAGATAGCAGAGGAAGGAAAAGCCGTCTACTAAATTCACTTCTCGTCTCGTCGTGCCGTGCGGCATCGCATATTATGTAACATACATAACTTCCTCAAGAAAAGGAAAAATCAAGATACGACATATTGCATTGACTGTGGTCGTTGTAGCAGCTTTACTGATGCTGATACAGATCACCATTTTCTTCCTCTTTCCGTGACAGAACAACTCACAACTTCTTTCAGTCACAGCAACACCACCACAACGACCCATTGTAAACACGGATAACAAAAGAGCTCCGGCTAGAGATGTGTGTAATATGTAATACTTGAGGGTTGAATGTTGAATCCAGTCAGAAAAGCAAGCAAGTCTTTTCTGGAGGAAGGAAGCTGTGCTCTGAGATTTGTCCCAAGTCCCAAAAAAGGTTATATACACATACCAGCGTCGCGTCGTAATAAGAGGGATAGTGAGCTTAAGGGTATTCTCCAAAAAAAGTATAATATATATAGCAATACGCGATGCGACAAGACGACTTAACAACTTGAGAGAAAAAGTCGTTAAGAATGTTCTTCTTGAGAAGGGAATGATGCTGAAAATGTGATATTGTATTGGATGAAAAACTCCTATACGTCACGCTATTATTAATGGGAAAAAATAACTGGGAAGTAGTAGATTTTAAGCAATGCAAGGGTTTTACAAGAAATGCCAGAGAGAGAGAGAGAGTAGGAGAGTATTAGAATGCCCTCATGTGTCCTCTTCTTTAGACAAGTTATTTGTTCCCCTGTCTTGTAGTATTGAGTAAGAATACAACTTTACACATGCCCACTTTCTCATAATGTTATTAATGTAAACGCAAGCTCGATAATCTACTTCACAGATATTATTGCTTTGTCATAGGCCATAAGTCAAGAAGAATAATATGAGAAGATGATAATAGAGGTGACATTTTTCCTGATTCAGAGGATTCCTTGAGAAGGTAAATATACACACAAAAATTCCATTTGTGAGAAAAGATTTCCTGCTGGGCGAAATGGTTTGATACAGCATTTTGTGCCAAACAAGAATGTCACTCTCGCGGCTTGTATATTGAGTGGAGACGGAGACCTACGCTCAGCTATCTTATGCATAAAAAGAATGCATGTTGATGGAGAAGTTATTTAGAATTGCACAGATTATCAAAATTGTTGGAATACTTGAATAACCCTCTCGTCACGTTCATATTGCAAACGCATTAAGGTGAAAAGATATATTGTTGATCCTTTAGAGGGGTCCCAGGCAGGTCCTATACGTTAGAAACTATAACCGGAAACCCATCTTGTGTGGAAGACAAACTTGGAAGCAAACCGTAGTGGTGCGCAGACATATCGGCAGTGTGAAACCTGAAACCTCAAGATGAATCTACCAAAGGTAATAAATTAAATTGATGAATTGCATTGGAGAGAGCTGATATGAGATTACAAGAAGAGGCTAAATAGTTCATGCTTACTACATATGTGCTTATCATATAACATATGAATATCGTGTTTTAACCCTAATCTATAAAAAATCCAATTAAGCGAAATATACGTTTTTTTTATCTATTTTAGTAATACAGCATTTGTCATTAGCATGGAATATTACTGGCAGCACGCGATATCTGGAAGCAAAACTACCTATGCGTGACGGATGAAAATTTAGTCAAATGCAAATGACCCTTTCGCATGTAACATTTACTCCAGATTACCCGGTGCGAAGTAAATTGCATCTAAGGTTTGAAAACATTGAAGAATTTACTGAAGAAATGATTAGTAAATCTAAAACCTGTGTAGTGATCTCTTCTACTCATTTCACTCTTTAACTTCAGACTAGAAAATGCGGAATTTGCGACTTTTATTAAGAATTCATGTTTCACTAGATACATATAGCTTTTCCCTATTTATATATTCTACAACAGGATCGAGAACAAAATACCTAATAGATTCACTTCGTCTAATGGCACGTCTGATTCGTGTTGACGATATATCATTACCAATCCATTCACGAACAACGTGGATGTTATTCTGTCCAAACAATAATTATCGTACAGACGGATTACTTTCATACTTTCTCTATTAGCTCCGTGACTTTCCTTTAATATACTTTTCGTACATACCTTGTTTTCATACAGAATGTCGTTGTCATACATTGACTTAAAAGGATCATTTCCTTCTCTGGATATAACCACAAGCCCATAGTCTCGAATTAGTTTTACCATCTGCGAAATAATGCAAATCAATGGTTACAAACGCAGGCAGTCTATATAAATTTCAGCAAACTAGGCACAAGAATTCGTATTTATAATTTTTGCCCTTATTAGTTTTCCAAGAAACTTACGTCTTCCTCACCCCAGAGACCTTTGACATTGAATGATTCTAGATAGTCGGCTCCACACACGAGTTTCAATTGAATTTGACTAGAATCACCGTCCACCTTTGACTTGTCGGGAAGCCATTCGGAACTTGGAGATCTTCCATTTACCAAATCATCCAACTCTTTCTAGAGATTCGAGAATAGAACATTTACTCATGTTGCACATAATTTGTCAAATTCCTTTTTTGGCACATTTTGCTGATGAAGATTACCTGATGATATTCAACCACGGTTCGTGTGCGACTCCACTCTGAATTCTTAAGCGCTTCCCATGAAGATACTCTGACCCAGTCATGGTTCTGCACAGATAACTGTGTCATTTGGACCCTATGTTGTGCTCCAGCCAAGCCCTGGAAAATGACACTACATGACTTTAGCCATTTCCGCTCTAATTCACTTCTTTTCGAACCTTTTTATCAGTGTTTTATATGTTAGGCAATCTTGTTTCTGTAGTAGTAGTAGTAGTAGTAATAATTACCTTTTTCCCGTAGCCATCATGTACTGGCGTGAGTGCACCTCCCACCACGTTAAATCCATGTTTGTGGAGGTAATCACGAGCTAATTCTGCAGAACCATTTACAAAAAATAATAATAATTTGAGCAAGTGTTAGATGAGCAACGAGCAACTGGGCTTTGAAGACATGATACTTTAACTCATTTCTAATGCAAAGTTTTGTGCAGGAATTTTTGTTTAAAATACTTTTTATTACTTACTTACCCATTATTCGCAAGTGCATTATCGTTGGAGGGTTAAAGGAGCCAGTGGCTAACAAAAACACCCTTTGTTTGCTCATTTTGAATATCTGTTTTTAAAACACCCGTAAATAACGCCACAGCTCGTAATGTTTAAAAAATAACTTTTCTGGATCTGGAAAGTCGAGTCTCCACTTTCCAGCGCAGCGCAGCAGCTGACTACTCTGACATTCCACCTATATCTCTCGTACTCTCGTCCCACATCTCATCCCAAAATCCCAACCTCAACCACACATATACACACACAAAACAAATGCATACCTAGCTAATGTTATCAAGCTGCGATGCCTTATGCGAATGTGTGCCGCATTATTCTCTGTCTGTATAGTAGTATCACAGCGGGTTCATGGACCTCTCTATAACACTTGTATATAACACTGTGGTAGTATCAAATGATGACATTATGTTGAAAACCTAAGTAGTCCATCCAGAGTTCATACCAGAAAATCTAAGATGTTTAATGTTTATTATGCCTATATGCCTGGATTGTGGACGTTTTAGAAATACTTTTTTGCAGATGTTCTTATATAGTTTAGATTTGGTTGGATGCTTAATTATATGGGATTTTACTGCTGCTGCAAATTTCATGGTATATGGTTTAAATGGTAAACACATTAGGAAGGACGTAGGATTGCCCGACGTGGATCGGAGAGTTTCCGTCTGTTATTTCCGGATCGGAGAGTTTCCGGATATCCATTGCCCATTAGAGTGTAATTAGTGGAGTTTTATCAAACGGTCTACGCTGAAATGATATGAATGAGGTTTTATTTAATACCGTTTTGATTAAAGCTTGCATACGACATCACGATATTTAGGCTGTCAGTAGGGTTTATATTTTCATTCACACACTACACTTAATATTTATGTTGTCAGTTGTCTGTCACCCGCACAAAGGCACTAAGGAAGAATTTACTCGCCACGAAAGCGTTAGTTAGTTTGTTAAAATCTTGCATAATTGAATAATACATTTCCCATTAAGGCGGAGAGGAGAAATATGAAATTAAAGTCATAATAGCTATAATCATAAAACAATGTTATAGAGTAATTTTAAAACAAATACATTCTATAAGTACTTCTATCTAACTGCATAACTAATCACAATTTTACTAGTCACTGGAAATCTAAAGTCTAATTTTAAATAAGGGGTCTAGAATCCTTGAAATGCCTAAAACGTCTTTAATATAAATGATACATTCTTATCAATGATAATTCGAGGAAATAAAATATGTTTTACAACGTAACAACTGATAGAGTACTGGTTCTGATAGTAGCAAAATAGAGGTGATCCCACGTTGAATGATTGTCGTAATCACAATGCGCTACGCCACGTTTCTTGTCGCTTGCTGACATTGTTGAGAAAGAGCAATGAACAAGCATTATTAACTTTATGTACTTACTTAAGCATATTATAAGTTTTTGCTTGTACTGGTTATTGGACGGATGGGTTGTTTGGGTTTGGCACAAATGAGATTATCTCTTCGAACACAAGTTCTGCAATTATTAAAAATTTAGAATTTAGAGAAAGGAAAAAGACTGCACTCCAGTTTTTCTCACAAGCACCGCTTTACTTACGCTTCCAAGTTTCTAAAGGAGCTTCCATATCTTCGAAACTTTGATCATACATCGGAGATACAGGCTCATCAGACGGATCTGCGTACTGAGCGAGGTAAGGATGAGCTAAGGCGAGTTCAGCAGTGATGCGCTCTTCTGAATCAAGCTCCAGCATTTTCTCCAATAAATCAATTGCTAAATATACACGAGGATACTTATATATATATTATCATTGTGGAACATAGAAGCAAGCTACATTTCAAAGTGCATTAGTACCTAACGGATTTGCTCCCTTGAAGACACTATTGAATTCCTTCTTTTTCATCGGAGGAAGGGAACGAATATAAACTCGAGCCTGAAATCAAACATACATATTAATACTATAATTTGGCAGTTTTATTTGCAAGCAAAATAATTATTCTGATAATTGTAAGTACTGCATACAAGCGGGATAGGCGAAAGCAAGCAAAATGCGAATTCACATAGGACAAAACCGTTAGTCATTTGATTTACTATTCATTTTGAAACGGTAGACAATTTCTGGTTCTTTATAAAGAAAATTTTTCCATGATACCTCTTCCGAGCACAGACGTGCAAGAAGGTCGTCTGGTGGCGTCCCCACTAAAGCCATAATACGGATCAACTGGTCAATATCTTCAACATGGTAAACAAAGTATTTTAGTACTTTAAATGTATTAATTCTAAAACGACTGGTTTCAGTTTCAACACGGTTTACTAATTTATATAAATTCGTTTGAAACTATGATTGTGTGACAAATATGAAATGACTTAGGCCCAGGGGTACCAAATACAACATTTTGCTACCTTTTCAAAATGAGTGTTCCATTCTGTCATTTTACAATGGCTGTATGTATACCAATAAGCATAGAAATAAAAATTAATTTGTTTAAACACAGAGAGCAGGAAAGTAATAGAACTTGTGTCACAGAATTACAGTAATTTTGCTGAGCAATTTAAAAAATAATAAATTTGACTGTAAATTAAATAATTACAGTGGCCAGCAAGTCAGCATACTGGAGAGAATGAGCTTAGAGCAGGCGAGATATGATTTTATTTACCGGTTCACTGGTAATCCTCTCCAAAAGGGATTCCCTGGGCTTTCCCAGCAATTCCATGATTAAGTTTATTTGGTTTATGTCTTTTGAGAATTTTAGGCAATTATCAGGAGGACAAGGTTCAAAATTCATGTGACATTAACAAATTGGCATCGTTATATATATATTCCTTCTAATTTTATGTATTACTTAAGTTATATAAATACTGCATAAAACTCACGATCAGTTCCTGGAAACAGCACCCGGCCTGTTAAGCACTCTGCAAATATGCAGCCAACTGACCATATATCCACTATAATGAAATTAAGCACAATTAGAAATTTTAAAAGGACTTCCATAAAATGGGAAACTCTGTAAAAGAATTAAAGAATCCTTTTCCGTACACACCTGTTTGATTGTAATGCATCCAGTTCAACATAATTTCCGGTGCACGATACCATCTGGTAGCAACATAACCGGTCATTTCCATGTCTGTTGGCCTTGCAAGACCAAAATCAAGTATTCTGAGCTCGCAGTCTTCATTTACTGCTATGTTTGACGGTTTCAAATCCTAATGAAAGGGATAACACATTGATAATTCAGCTTTTTGGATTATATCCAATATGTTTACAAAATTATATATTTTGTACGCAAGGTTGCCCTTACTCTATGGATTATTCCAGCAGAATGAATGTACTTAAGGCCCCTGAGAATTTGGTAAATCAAAAATTGAACGTGTTCGTCTGAAAGCTTCTGGGTTTTTATAATATTATTGAGGTCAGCTCCCATTAATGGAGTAACCAGATATACATCTTGGAAAGTGTCGTCTGGTACAGTGGAAGGGCTGAACACATCAATCAATCCAATCACCTAAAGAAACAAATGTTCAAAATAGGATTAATCTTTAAAATCCTGCAAATAAATGCAGAAGCGTCATTAATTGAAAAAATTTGTTAGCACGGTAGATTTACATTTTCATGATTCATGTGCTTTAGCATGCGCAGCTCCCGGTACGTTCTCTTGGCATGAGTAGCCGACTGGAAAGGTCGGGCCAACTTTTTAATTGCTACTTTCTCCGAATCGGATGTGGCCCCATCCTCGTTCTTCTTAATAACTAAAGATGAGCTAAACAAGTTAACACACATAATATTAGTGGGTAACATGACATTCAAGTACAAAATTGGTAATTGACTGCGAGTTCAAAGGGAAACTTTGCCCTACCAGACTTGCCCGTAAGCTCCACTTCCAACCGGAGTAAGGCTTTGATACTGTTCAGGTAATGTCCATTGTGTTTTGTTGAGCTCTAAATTGTAAAATGTCCTTGCCTTCGACATTTCTTACCATTCACACATGAATCACTGCTGTTCTTCTAATTATGAATACCTACTAGACCCGTATAATGAGTACTTTAAAGCACCATGAAAAATTAAAAAAGAAAATCCTTTTCTGTGCTACTTGGTGCTTTTCAATTTAAATCAATCATGCTACTAATTGCGCTATTATTGAGCATTTGGTTCGGTGCAAATCCCATGTCCCACCACAGCTTTTCCCACTGCACTCCCCACGCGTATGTTAATTGAGTACAAACAAATATGTATTACAGTGTACACCTGTACGATTCAGTTCCTATTTTTTCTCTCGGAGGAACATATATACTATATGAATGAATACACAAACAAACAGAAAAGGTAAAAAGTGAGTCACTAATCTTATAGGATAAACTGACAAAAAAAATGCTTGAAGATATTGCCAAAAAGTGGCATATATCTACGAAATATAGCCTCGTTTTGTATTTTACATGATGTCTGTACTAGTACGATTCCTTCCTAGTTTTTGTTGTACATGGACAAGTACAATGTAAGATGTTAGGAGACAAAACGAAACATCTGAGCAAGCACGTACTTTTAGTATGGTTGTTGATGATTGTGAATATTGTGATAGTGAGTGAGCATCTTCATGAGCATCAAGTATCCATAATCCATATGTCTGTCTGCTATGCAGTATCAGTGAAAAAACCACAAACCTATTATGCTCAATGCAATGTAACAAATGCATCGGCACAAACATATAATCTCAGCTCTCAGGAAGGAATACTATTATATTATATCAGCCCGCAATCAGCGACAATTTAGTTTATATGCATATTCACATGCACGAATAAGCTATGTAAATGTAATGTTGTGTACTAAATGCGCAACCCTTTTCCATAGTTCCACAAAAACTTCAGTATGGACATGACTGACGATGCGGAGTGAACTTTTATTCGACTGAATACATCTTTACATTGAATGTTATGTATATATGATATATATGTATATGGAGATGGAGTGGCAGTGGCACATGCTTATATACCGTGTTGGGTTAACTACTTCAGTTTCACCAATTCTCATCTTCAACGAACAGCAACACGAGGACGCCTGAGCTAGAATACCGACTTGGTTTTTAATGTTACAAAAATGAACCCTAGAACAAACTTTGGCACAATCAGACTTTTTCTGTCAGTTAAGAGACGTGACGGGAAATAGATTTACCTCATGTAGCCGGGTTCTGGGAGATATTGAATTTTTACATACAAAACGATTAGAAGAGCTACATTTTTTTGCAGAAACAAAAGACACGGAAGGATGGCATCCAACCATGCATGATTTTAATTCCTGACCTTGGCACGGTTAAACTTCTCTAAGAACAGAAACTTTCACATATATTTTCATTCAACTAGACAAATACATGTTCACATCCACGCAGGAGAGTGCTTTTTACATCTAAAATTAGGAAAAAGCCACTTGCATGCACGTTTATTCGATCATCTTCAGTTTTTACTTTTTGAACCCTTGGGTGTCATGAATGGCTTTAGTAAGCCATATTATAGAGACCAACTAACCCTCGAACATTAAATCATCAAACGTCTTGCTGGCACGCACATAGTACTTCCATACATACACCCTTTCCTAATGTACTTTTGCGTGGGTGCAGTTTTTCATCAGGTTTCAGGTACGCGTTTTGTCAATCTTCGAGTTTACTCATGCGTGATTACTCAAGCATGCGTGGCGAATACGACAATACGGATGACCAAGTCATTCCGTATTTGGAACAACAAGTTCTAATTGCACCATTGCCCAAGATATTATATATCTTACTGTTACAACACGTCCACAAGATTGCTTGCATATACTACGGCATATGACGCTCCTGTTTTAACCCCATATTAATGTAATGATCAAAGTATTCTGGTGAAAGCATTCACTTGCTGCCAGCACTAAAAGTGAGTAATAGCGCTAAGTCATTTACTGATTACTGAGTCACTTCTTTGTATTATACCTAATTATAAAGACATGCATCGTATAAAGTTTAAATAGATACACAATTCACACATTAATACATACCTTGCCTGCTAAAGAATAAAATATATTTTACACTGTTTTTTGAGGTTTTACGAATACGCGCTTCTTCTTTAGTTTTCGTAAAGATGCTGTCAATTTTTGGAGTTGTTGGTGAACTTCACTATAAATTTCAGTTTGCTCATCAGCAGGAATTGTTGATCTAGTTTAATACAAATTCACTTATAACATAATGCAATGCAACTACAGGTAAAAATATCAATTTTAATTGCGACTGAACCTGTATGTTTTCATTAAGTCGTATTCCTGTGACTCATAGCCAGTCTGAAACTTCCACAAGTTATACTTTTTAATCTGCCAAGGTTCTAGTTGATCAGTAATATCTTCAATTCCTTTTAAGTGCCACAAATGCCACTTACATGTCCAAGGCTTTGGGTTAAGTTTAACCTAACAACGAGGACCAAGAAAGGATTACCACCTGCCACCTGCTATTTGCGAACACGGATTTTGCATTTGTTGTAAATCATTAAAGTATGTTACCTTGATCGGGTTAATAGGAACTGGAGCATCAGCACTTCGAAGTTCTGGCACCATATCAAACGGAAAAGTAGAATATTCCGGAGGAGCATCTCTCAAATAACGTAGATTGTCATCTAACCTCTTTTCCAAACGAAGGCACGTGATGTTGACTATGGTAGGGTTGTACAGTTCAAAGCAAATTTCTACGCCTAATGGAATCAGAATACGCAAAATTTGCTTATTGCTATTTTTCATTAATAAATGTGTTCGTTCCACTGACGAAAGACGAAACTAGCGAACGATACGTAAAAGTTAATACGATTAATACACATTTTGTTTTGTTGTTCATTCATACCATGGCCATCCACGACGTTTCTCAAGGTGAAAGTGGAAGCCAGTCCAGAGGCTTCCCTCACAATGCAAATCCCCACAAACGTATTTGTTTTTCCAGGAGCGTGTCTGTCGGATACCGTTACACTTAGAATACTCCCTGTTGTGATGAATAAACACCAAAATATGTGAAATTAAATACAAACGACTAATGAATTGATTTATACTTCAACGTGTACAAATACAAAAAACATACCAACATAAAATTCTGGTATTTCAAAATTACTCCGCCTTTTCAACATATCCATTCTTTCCAACTTTTCTCTAATTCGGTTCCTCCATTTAATATTGACGTCTGGTAAGAATTCTGGATAAACATATCGGAACGGAGTGAAATTCGCCTCTTGCTCACTTACAAACCCAGATTTCCTTTGGCTACTGCTACCGGTGATGACTGGATCTTGAACCACTTCTGGAGTTCTTTCTTCTCTCTGATCTGCACTGGCACTGGAGGAGTCTGCCGGGTGCTGCTCTACTGGTGACGACGACGCTGATGCTGCTGCCGAACTGGAATATCTGCCTGAATACAATTATAATATAATCTATATAATATAATATAATATAATAAAATGGCATATATGATTGCGTTCACTAATTAATGTTAGATGTAAAAATCATGTAACGCCAAAACTCTTGGAACATACCCACAGTCACAATTCTGGTGAGTTTTGAAAACGTTACCAGTTCTTGGCAACTGTGCTGTAATAGTTTTATCATTGTTGGACGTCCTCAGTCTCACAGTCAGCTACCAAATCACGTATCGCGTTTCAAATTTGCAAACAAGTAACAATTCACTACTGGCTCATCACAGTCATCACAAGTTTTGTCTTTAGCAAAATAGTGGTGAACAAAATATACTACCGGAATTTTCGCACATGAATAACACTTGGCTTGAGTTTCCCACGATGTCTCTGTATACCCGTTACCCATGTCTGTGGATATAGTACATGAGTGTGTGCACAATTCTCTTTTCTTTGTTCTTCAATCTTCATACGCACGCTTTTCTGCCGAATGAATGTGATGTGATCGATGTGGATGTGTCATTCATTACTTACATGTCATTGATGTCATGTATATATCATCATATCCTCATAATGTCATTGTACACTGTCACCCAATCACCCCAACTCACAGATTATGTAATTGTGTGTACTTGCATCCTCGTTTCCGATAAATTCATTTGCGTTTTTGCGTTTTCATTGGGTATTT